>JACJUY010007236.1:32912-45266 GCA_014220935.1 Platorchestia sp. MABIK
CCAGTCAGCACCAGTCAGCACAAGTCAGCACCAGTCAGCACGAGTCAGTACCAGTCAGCACGAGTCAGCACCAGTCAGCACCAGTCAGCAGCAGTCAGCACCAGTCAGTACCAGTCAGCACCAGTCAGCACCAGTCAGCAGCAGTCAGCACCAGTCAGTACCAGTCAGCACTACCTACTTTCCACATCCTCTGCATCCTCTTCTCCAATTACTCTCCGCATCTTCCCCAACTCTCTTTGGCTTCTTCCCACTCTCCACCCCATCCTCAATTCTGTCCCCTGCCTCCCCACTCTACCCACTCTAGTCATCCCCACACACTCACTTCCTGCCCGTCTCCTTTAAAAGAGAGCGCTGCTTCCTCTCACTTCCGATTCTCTCTCCCCTCCCCTCCCCAACTCCCTCTCTCTCCCCCCATATTCCCTCTCCCCCACTCCATTTCTCACACTCACTCTCTCCCTCCAATCCCAACTCTCCCTCGCATCCCTACTCTCCCCCTCTTCCCTTACTCTCCCTCTTACTTCCTACCCTTCCTCTCATCCTCACTCTCCTTCCCATCCCCACTCTTCCTCCCATCCCCACTCTCCCTCTTACTCCCACTCGTGCGATAATTTCTCTCCGCTAGCGCCAGTCTCTCGCACATGAGCCAGATTTTCGTACAATATGCGTCGTCGTAAAATGTGCGTCGCCGTATGTTTTTCCTTATGTCTATTTGGCTACGCTGCGGCCAATTCACCATTCTTTCAATGAGAAATTTTGTGATACATTCTACTGCCAATTATATTTGAATCAAGTTACATTGCACGTAGCGCAGCCAAGACGGCTTTGAAGAACTCACGCCATCAGCTCAACCACTACGACAGCTTGAATTACTGAGAATTCGGTCATGGATGACCAGGAGCTGCATTATCTGTTTTTTTTATTTTTAACTTCTCTTTACAGGATTTCGTTTACGGTAGACACAGCTCACGTTCGACTGTAAAACTCGTGCAGCCAAAAATATCAATTTTTCCTCTATAATTATTTTAGTTCCATGCTACTTCTAATTTTATGGTCGCTTCTCATAAAAATTTGTTTTTCAAATTTTCGTCTTTTATATTCTTCATTATGCGAATTTCGTGCTGGACGACGTTAAATTTTTGACGCCCTGCATCCGGATTTTATTTTTACGCCAGCCTGAGCTGTTAATTCTCTGAGATATTCAGACATGAAATTCCTCCTCCTTCGGCTTGTGATATGCTAATTTAAAAATATATATAATTGGGCGGCTTTTTGTAAATCCGAAATATATATAAAAGTACTAAGAACGTTCAAAATATTTTTATGCATTGACTTTCTTTAGTATAATAATGTTCTCATTAAAGACGTGTTTCTTAGCACTTTTATGTTTAATTTAGCACTTAGCACTTCTATGTATGACGCTAATTTAAACACTGGAGCTTAGTATCCAGCTATGGTGAGCCGTACGTTAAAAATAAGCTAAAATCACAACGAAAAATAAACATCGACTAGATTTTTCCTGTAATCTTTTCAAATTTTCCCTTTTTAATTGAACAGGTGAGAACATGACAATGCTGTTGTCTCCATGTATGTTTTCTTGGATGGAATACAAATTATGTTCTCTCTTGAGATGTGTAACTTCGATGATAAGTTATGAGGTATCTTCAAACTCATCAAACTTTACCGCACCATAAACTTTGGCGTGAAGTTTCAGGCCTTAAAGTTTTATACGAGTTTCAGGAGTTGAATCATCGTTTTTCTTAGCTGTGAAAATCACAGCAGGTGTTTTCTGCGACCCAACCTCGGTCGTCAAATATCGCGCTCTTGTCATTAGTATGCAGCAAATTTGAACTTCTGCATTTTCCACAAAATATTGTACAGTACAGAGTCGGTCAAAAAATTTGCACACACTAAATCGGGTTACGACTTTTTCAAGTCACAAAAATTCGGCTAAAGCGAGTCGAGTACTTTAATAATATGATACGCTAAACATAGGACATTTTAAAATTTAAAGTATTTCTTGTGGTACCTTTGATGTAATTAGTTCTGCGCAGAAATACTTTACTCCATCGCCAACCAGCCAAACGCGGCTCACGTCCAGCACTAGAAAATTCAGACCAAGTGCCAATCAAACTGCGAGCTGTACATATCCAAATCTAACACTAGAATACTATACCACCTATCAGCTAGACGCAGTTTATGTTCAGCACTACAATACCGTACCCTAGCACTAATAAGTCAGAAAAAACTCAAGTTCAACTCTTCAATACTGCCCCAGCACCAATCAGCCAGACGCTGCTTATCGTCATCACTGCAATATCCTAGAAAAATCTAATGTTTAGCTCTGAAATACTACGCTAGCACCAATCAGCCAGACGCAGCTCTTGTCCTCCAAAATACTCTGATCAGCAAGACGCAGCTTATCTTCCGCTCTACAATACACTAGAAAAAACTAATATTTAGCTCTAAAATACCGCGCCAGCACCAATCAGTTAGACGCAGCTGCACTCCAGAGCCGAAACACTAATCACGCCGCAGCTTGTCTCTATCAAGGGCAGCTGTAACAAAGAAGCTGAGGCAAATGGCGGGAGTGCATTGATCGGTGCAGCTATATAGAGCTGCAATTATAGACTGCCGTGGCTGCACACAGCTGTAATTGCGGGTTCTGTGGTCGTAACGCACTTGTAATTGTTAGAAGCCTTCACGTGTTTGGATGAATGTAAGCGTGAACTTATCTACTTGGCTTGTGGTTGGCTCTAGCAGTAACTGTACACTGTTTTTTTGCGATGCCTTGCTGGTTCACTGGTCCATGGGTAATTGATCGGATCAACGAACTTAATTCTTTAACGTCAGCATTTTTCTACACAAATTACCGTTATTCTAACCACCATCATTAGACTTACTCTGGCATCAGGTAGTGACGACATCACAACGAGGAAGTGACTGCCACTCGGCAATGAATTTCGGAAAACACATTGGTACACAAATTGCACATGGAATAAAATATATAAGAGCTGTTTATTAATGTGGATTTTGGAAATTCACTTCAACGGTTAAGGGTTGAATTTGGGAGCGTATGTTTGCTAGTATCATACAATGTTCCTTTAAGCCATCATTTCGAGTGAATATTGCTGTATTTTTATAACATATTGTAAAATGCAGCGCTGATATTGGAAAACCTACCTTGTAAATACGTTTTAGTAAATCAATTTTCATGAAATTCTTGACTACCGTGTTAGTAACTTCCTCTTTTTTTGGGTATTATCTGGTATCCGAACGAATAAATTTCTCTTTTGTACAGAGTTTATGACATCTACGTTGAGAACCTATAACGGGAACGGAATTCAGAGCAAATGTAAAAATGAGGTTTTGGTGAAAATTCTATCGGCTGCAGGAGCAAGCACATATTTTTGTGGGATAATTTTTCAAGTTTAGTTCATGGACCTTGTTTTTACGATGTGTTTGTTTTAGATTCCATGTGCATCAAAATAAGTGAGCGGAAACTCAATGACTCATCTAGAACCTTTATCTCATGTATTTTAGCATTTAACCTAGGTTAATTCATATATTAATTTGGGGTAATAATTTTTGTATTGCTTATTCAAGCTCGTGAGATTCATTTCAATAATTCAATTCTTCACTTTTAGTCTCCTAGGCGACCTACGTAGGTACTAAATAAAAACTGAAGACTCTGTGTATCAAACTTTGTTTATGTATCTTTTTTATGTACCTTACTTATAGCCATTTGTTCTCATTAATTTTTCAAAACGCATCTATACACTCGAAAGCTCGAAGCAAACATCCTATTATGTCAAAATGACCTATCTTCTGTGGAAATAGAGCGTGAAGAGTAAATGAAATTTGAGAAGTATTTTCCGTAGAGTTATTTCGAGTTTTTGTTTTTGTATTAGTGTGGTGAAGACCACGATAGCACGCATACAGTACCTCATTCCGCATACTGCTTATGTAAAAACTTTATCAATTTATAACTGAGGAAGGCACAGAAAAATTTTTCAAATCAGATGGGGGAAAAACATGTAGAGCAAATAGTGAACAAAGAACAGGAAGTTTAAAAAATGGGTTTAATCCGGAGACACTCGAACCACAGCTGGAATATGATTTGATTGGCTGAGAAAACAAATTAATAGAAAGCTTCATGTTCACAGCAAATAGCATTCACAACGCAGTATTTGGGTGCACGAATTATTTTCCTAGCAACTTTGCCCAAGCGCGAATTCTGTGACTACACGAACTGAAATCGATCGAATCAAAAATAATTTTAACACCAACAGAATTTTGTCAACAATAAATAAGCCATCTTTAAGACCGTGGTTCTGGGACTAGCTATCATTTTGATGACCATGCAAATTTCCACACACTCCAATACTGCACATCAAGTCGTAACTTAACACAGAACTTAGTCCATTTGCAGGTAGTCTAGGCGTTCAAATAGAGCCTGTGCCGGCATCATTTAGGAGCTGTTTTGTGCCTCAATAACACAAAACTTAGTCCATTTGCAGGTGGTTTAGGCGTTCAAATAAAGCCAGTGTTGGCATCATACATGAGCTGTTTTGTGCCTCAATAACACAGAACTTAGTTCATTTGCAGGTAGTCAAAACGTTCAAATAAAGCCAGTGTGGGCCTCATATTTGAACTAGTCTGTGCGCAATACAGCACCACATGCCGCGCTGCTACGCCGGGCTGGCCACGGCATCTAAGGTCCGCATTATCGTGTGCCGGAGCGGCTAATGAAGTTGCTTGTATTCCGCAGTCGCCCTCAAATGCGGATCACGTTGCTTCTAAGGAATGGAGAGCAGATATTACTGGGGAAAAATGAAGGTCGGCCTCTCAGAATACTAAATAGGAAAAAAGCGTGGATTTTCAGTGGATATTGTAATTGTGCTGAAGAAAATTGGGGTCGTCAGGTTAGAATATATGATAAATGAAGTATAAATGCGATGTTTTCTAATCAACTTGCAAATACATGAGAATAATTGGAACATTTTATGTATGTATGCAGAATAAGACTAAAAATCGCGCAGAAAAATTGTTGGTTCGCTAGTGAATATCTTATATCAGGAATAAATTGGAGCACTCTGTACGTGTGTAAACTGAACCTAAGGTATTGAAAATTGGTAACCTTGGAGTGAAATATTTAAATGAAATAGAAAATTGGGGGTTTTACCTCTATGCTTAGGGAAACTGGAGGCCTCCAAACAAGAATGTTGAAAACAAAGAATGAGAAGAGTTTTTAACGCAATTTAACAGTATTGAAGAAAATTGGTAGCTTCTTATTCATGGAAGGAGAAGGGAGAAACTCAAACATCAGAACACCATTTATTGAATGTAAGTTCTTAGTTTTAATGTCTGTGATGTGTATGGGAGAATAAATTATATCTACCGCTTGTGGCCGAGGTGAACTGAAAATCATGCATTCATTTTGACTAGAATCTTCTAATTGAAAAAAATTCTATCTTCTTCTAGCAAAATATTTCGTTTACGCTGAAAAATACCTAGTTTATTGAAAAATGCTCATTTGATTTCAAATTTTTCAATTTCTTTTTAATTTTTTTCGTTTACTTCAGAATGAAATTCATTGTAAATCTTGTACAACGCACGTAGCAGTCTTGAAAAGTTTAGATGTCTTCTTATAATCAAGCGAGCTTTAGGACACGGATATCCTTTTTTCGATACACGTTCATAAATTGGGAAACTCAATGGTCATAAGAAACGAGTCATTAATTTATTGTGATATGAATAGTTGTACATGCATATTGAAAACCAGAGAATTTCATGGATTAATTCATGTTTCCGGATCCTGTCGAATAGTGTTATTTAACTTTATTTTTTATGAATTACATGAAAAAAACAAATTACTTGAAGATGAGAAGTATATAAACGACGAGTGCAATTCACTGAGTACAGATATTACAACTAACTTTTATTTCTTTTTACTGAAGCTTTCAATGAATTACAAGGGCTTTATCCTGTCGATTGAATGTCTGTGTTTATCATAATTACTTAAACAACTATTCAAATTTACCATTGCATTTATGATTAATTAAAACAGCACTGAAATACAAGTACGATGCTGAGTTATTAGCTCATTTTCATTCTGGTCATAAATGTCGATAAATAGCACGAATCGAATGTGTTGCAAATTAGCACTAAAATAACAGTACGATGCTGTGTTATTAGCTCATTTTCATTCTGTGTATAAATACCGATAAATAGCAAGAAACGAATGTGTTGCAAGTGCTTTAACCGCTTCCTGTGTAGATGAAGACAATGGCTGGGATGAGCGTCTCAAGCAAAAGCCAAACATGACTATTTCACCTCTGCATGCAAAAAAGCAGGAAGGATCACGTCTAAGGTAAAAATTTAAGATTTCTAAGTAGTGGAATATGGGATTGAGGAAGTGCCATTCCGTGTGTGGTGAATAAATAGGGAATAAAATGACTCTTTAAAATGAGCGCTTTTGCGAACTGATATCAGAAACGGGGTCCCAGTGTTTAACAAAAGAAACAATACTGTCATTTTAAACGGAAGGGAAAGTAAATCAATTACCCTCTCAGTTTCATGCTCTCAAGATCGATTTTTTGCTCATTTTCTTTTGCAAATTTGTAGCAATTCACGTTTCTTATCCCGCTCCTACCCACCGACTCATCTCACCCTCCCTTCTATTGTTCTCATTTACTCCTATTTAGTAATGTCAATTTACATGTCAACTCTTATCACTCATATCTCACCCACTTACTCATCCGTGCGCTTCTGCCAAAATTCTTGTATCTTAATTTTTTTCTTATCCAAGCTAGATTTTCCTCCGCTTTCCCTCATGTACTGTTCTACTCCTACTTTTCCCCATCTCGTAGAAATGAAGTTGAAATAAAAAACTTACCCGTTCATCCACCCAAGGCGGATTTTCACTGTCGTCATTTAGCGCAATATTTAATTGATTGCTTCCTACTTTGTGTCTACTTCATTACCTTTTAGCGAGTTCATGTATCCGTTTTTAGTCTATTCTCTCAGTAATAAAAATGAAAGAGCAAGATAAGCTACTTAAATCATTCAAGGTACGTATATGTCCCACTAAAACCTAATTGGACTATTTTTATGTACATATATACTCCAATAAAAGCAGTTAAATAAAAATATTTAAAAAATATAGATAATCTAATAAAACCAGTAAAACCAATCCAATTAGGTTTTATTGGAATACATTTCAGTAAAACCTAATTTCCCTGCATGGTGACCTAGGCCTGAGCTCCTTTGTGTGGCCGCCCTGTGCCTCTCTCCTCACCACCCCTCAACTCATTCCTATTCGTGCCCGGCCCTCGCTTACTCTGCGCTCAAACTTCGCAGTCTCCCGCCCCTCACCTGCCTCTGTCCCCTCACCGCCCCTCACCTGCCTCTGTCCCCTCAACGCCCTTCACCTGTTAATGCATCCTCAACGCCCCTCGTTCATGCCAGTCACGTAGCGTCTTCAGTTTTCCAGGTCTCGCGGAAGTTTTTTTCTGTCGTTCTACAAACGCGTGATGGGCGTGACAACTAGGCATTATCCGAGTGGAGGTGGGGAGTGAGTGGGAGTGTGAGGGGATGAGGGGGAGTGTGCGGGGATGAGGGAGGGTGTGAGGGGATGAGGGAGAGTGTGAGGGGATATGGGGGAGGGGCCATATGATCGAGTGGTTGTGTGAGGGACTAGGTATTACCCGAGGGAGGTGGGGGATGAGGGGGAAGTGTGAGGGGGTGCGGGAGAGTATGAGGGGATGAGTGGTGGATGAGGGGATCAAGGGGAGTGTGAGGGGATGAGGAGAGGGTCTCGGCTATTTGATCAGGGGGTTGGGTGAGGGACTAGGCATAAACCGAGGGAGGTGGGAGATGAGGGGGAAGTGTGAGGGGGTGCGGGAGAGTATGAGGGGATGAGTGGTGTATGAGGGGATCAAGGGGAGTGTGAGGGGATGAGGGGAGGGTCACGGCTATTTGATCAGGGGGTTGGGTGAAGGACTAGGCATAAACCGAGGGAAGTGGGGATGAGGGGAAGTGTGAGAGGATCAGGGGGAGTGACAGGGCTATTTGATCGGGTGGTTGTGCGAGGGAAGTGAGGGCAGTGAGCAGAAAGAATGGAAGAAATGGAAGAATAGCGTAAGGAGAAAAGGGAAAAATAGTATCGAATATTGGAAGAGAGTGTGAGGGGTCTGAAAGAAGAAATGTAGTGAAATTAAACAATTTTTGAGAGTACTTGCCTTAAGCGTAGAATTTCTCTAGGATTCGTACAAATAAAAGAAGTGCACGATGTGTTAAGATGTACGAGTGCAAAGAAAAGGGTTGACCAACATTGAGTATCTTGAAATTCCTTCAACAGAATAAGTGTAATGGCGCAGACTTAGTGGGAAATGTAGAAACTGGAGAAAGCTGGTGAGACAGACATGTCAGCAACGAGAATAAACGAATGTCAAATCTCACTGAAAAAATAAATTCCACGAGGTCGAAAATAAAAATTTGACAGTGAGCTCATAACGTAGGCTCAGAAACAACTCTGCGACGGGAAAGGTTTGTCTTGGGAACTGAAGCAACACACAACAAAGCGTGTGCCGGGAAAAGAAAGAAATAAAGACCGTTCATTTCCAATAAACTTGAAACCTGGAAAATATAAGATTGGTTTTTAAAATTTAAAAACTGCAAAAACCGGAATATCACCACGAAAGAGATGTGTGCTCTCCGATGCGTACAGGTGGTAATAGATCCTTCGATCGCCGCCTGGGCTAAATAAATGGTGCCAGAAAATGGCGTTGAGCCCGGATTTCATTAATGAATCCAGATCGTGTTGGATCAGCCCAATCAGCCTCCGAGGGACTCCTGAGGGATTATTCGCTTGCGTTTGGCTCGTTCAATCGACTTTATGAATTTTCTCATTTGTGATGATAGTATCTCTCGCTAGTTTAAGGTTATTTTTACGGAATAGTCCTTGTGTGTTATTATTTTGATGGTAGATGGACATGGTGCTGATTTGAAGGTAGATGTGTGTAGTATTGATCTGATGTTAAATGTGAGTATATACGCTCTGACAATTTCAAATATTGCTTCCCTTTTTACATAAGTTAACTTGTATGACCCAGCACGTATTACAAGAGATCGTTATCAGCAATTAAATCGCGATGTCTAACTTGCACTGAGAAACACCACGTAATGACACCAATTTTACGGAACAAATGGTTAAAATAAATATTTGCAGCAATAAAACATCCGTCTTATGTTTCCAATGGGTCGATTCTTAGGGAATCTCACGCGTACGATAAAAACCTGGTATTACTGAACACAATTCCCAGATTAACTTGGCGCGACCAGTCAGTTCTAACTTGTCAGAATCGTTAGAAAATAACGCGTGCTTTTGAGAAAGAAAACATGTCTTGTGATTGAAATTGATAGGTTTGAACTCTACCTGTCCCTTTTGCAGTAGCTATTAATAGGTCTGATCTCTACGTGTGTCATTGGCAGCAACTAAAAGCAGAAGAATGTATCTATCAATTCCTTGTGTCGCAAATTGCTGCATCTTTACAAATAGAGGCAGACACAAAACAAGGGGTCCTTCATGTTAATCCAACCGGAAATTTTCACTAACTGCTCTCTATAGCAAGTCTTTGTCGACGCTGATGAGCTTTACTTCTGAAAGCAATTTCGAGTCTATTAAATAAACCATCATGCATTACTATTTATATTGACGCAAAAGCAAGACTCCTTATTGCGAGGAAATTAATAATAAATTAGAATTCAATCAATTTTGATTTATTTCGCTGAATATTGCTCCTACGCCGCCTATCCAAGAAGTCAGTTTGCTGATAGCCGCATGCTCGTCATAGCAAAGCTCTTAGTATTGAGTAATTCCAATTTCATAGAGAATGATATCGCCCTAACCGAAACCTAAAAATAAAGTCTCTATTTGAAAACTTGCCCGGCTTTTCTAAGTGTTGCTCTCAAATTCTGAACGTATTGAAATAGTTTTGCGATCGTATTTGCATAATTTTGTTGGCTGTTTTTGTCGTTAACTGAGTTCGTTGCTTCTGAATTCTTGAGTATAATAGGATTGTCAGTGATCCTTTTTGAATTTGCTCCAGGGCTAGAAGACGCCAGTCAAAATGTGGGGTAGAGAAGCCAGTTGTGTGTGCGCCTATCAACGGTCTTGGTTGGGCTGAACTGTGTACCAAATTGCCATTCAACTTGAGGGTTGAGGTGCATTAGATATGTTGAGCGTTGTTTTTACTGAGTCTAAAGATATCCATTATCTCAAAAGGCAGCTTGTTCGTGATAAACCAGAGAATTATATTCTAAACACAATTACGTTACGAATCTAGAATTCCTGGTAGTGTTTAAGAACTTGCAACGGTATTTCTGAACCTCTATCGGGCATCTAACTAAGTTGCTGTGAAAGATATCCACGAAAAATTATGCTTTCTTAAGCGAACATTCAACCAATATCTCTGTTTTGTTGAACACCCAACTAATCTCTATTTTGCTGAACATCTAACCCATCTCTGTTTCGCTGAACACCCAACCAATCCCTATTTCGCTGAACACCCAACAAATCTCTGTTCTGCTGAACACCTAACCCATCTCTGTTTCGCTGAACACCCAACCAATTTCTGCTTCGCTGAACAGCCAACTAAGTTGTGCTTCGCTGAACAGCCAACTAAGTTGTGCTTTGCTGAACAACAAACCGATCTCTGCTTATTTCATCGCTAAAATTAAACAGTTTTAATTTTCTGACACCCCAGCTTGAGGTCCAGGTGCGACGAGGGACCGTGCCAATGTTCCTCCAATCACAGGACGAAGAATTAGCTCACAGGGCTGCCAACTTTTCCCGTGCCAAGATGAGGGCTGCCAACCCCTCCCGCAGTCGGGAAATTCTTGCCCTCGAGTTTGATGGACCTTTTGCTGCCTCCCATCAAACATTGATGCAACAAACACCTTTTTTCATCAGACCTTGCAGCATCGAAACGACAAACATATTTTTCTTATGGCAAACACAATCTCTCGCTTGGACAAACATTCAAGGCATTAAGCGAGGTAAATATTTTGTTTGATGGGAAAGTACTTGAGTTGTTGATTTGACTCGGATCTTCTTCAGCACAAGTCTTGTCGTGACCTGCTCTTGTCACGCAAAATTTTACTTTGTCTTGCGTACTCAGCTGTACGTGACACGTTCTGTGTCTGTGGTGGATGCCAATAATAATTGTGTTCTTTTGAAATTGATGTTTCAAATTAATTCAACTTATTATTTTTTTCTATTTCATCGATGCGTTGTTATTGGGAGGTATTTTGCACTCATGCTCTTCAGCATAATACAGCATGTTCCTTTTATAATGTAAATTGCACCATGTTAATGATACAATTAGAAGTATATTTAGGTCTTTTTAGAGCTTTGCAGAAAAATTTGAAAATTCGGTTGAGGATTTTGAGAGAAAAATCTCTTGAACATATATTGAACATTAAATGTGTGCAGGATTCAGTTTGACACCGTATTGTGGAATGTAACTGAGGTACATACTATAACGTAGTTCAAAACAACAACTGAATGATAATAATCCCATTCTGTGTTTAACTTCGTATTTTTCAGCCTGAAGATGATGTTCGTACGTCGAAACCTTAGTTTTTATAAATATACAGTTATATCAACTTGTATAGCGAGTGCTTTAGTAAATATGATACGCAATTAATTTTTATTCGTCTTTTAACGCGTGATGAACTGGAAAATTCTGTAAGGTTGAGAAATTGGAAGAGAAAAAAAACCTACTCGATATTAAAACGGTCGAATTGCTGCGTGATTAAAAACTAAAACTCGTATACTGTCTTCACAACTTAGCCTATCTTTACAGCCTTTACCGGAATCTCAAACTCGAAAACTATATCTTAGCTCATTAAGAACGACAACTGGAACACTATCTCTTCAAGTTAGTTAGTAGGTAAAACAAATTTAGTTTGAATTTGCATCTGAGTCTCAAAGATTATTTATTTGGAACTAATTCGTAAGTATTAATTTCACGCTGCTACTTTCATGGGTTAATTACCAAAAGATCAGGACAAAATTTTCAAACGTATCTATCAGAACATAATTTAGCTGGAGACTATATATATAACCAACAGGCCTACCCAAAAAATAAAAAAAATAATTGAAAAGACATTTGTTAGTAAAATGGATGAGCATCAGCCTGAAATGAAACCGAAAGTTCATCGTCTGATGAAATTGATTGGTGGTCACTTTCATTACCATTCTACACTGCTACTGCCTTATACCACAACCGCCCTGTACCCCACCTACCTTATACCACAACCGCCCTATACCACAACCGCCCTATACCACAT
>JACJUY010007237.1:4094-16509 GCA_014220935.1 Platorchestia sp. MABIK
CTTTAAATTCATACTTGATCGACTGTCTCGTCCTTAATTCACCGGCGACACGTCCTTGATTTTCAATTGGGTAGGAACCTTTCCACATCAAAGAATGCCATTTCATTCCATATCATACTTAACCTTATATGCTTAGAAGTAAGTTAATTATTGAAATCGTGTAATCTACACAAATTTCTGCTCATTATTATGAAGGCGCCGTGACTCGCAGTATCGTGTCTACGAAAATGCTATATATAAGGGAACAAGCAGAATAGGATAGGATAGGTTAGTATATGTTTGGTTAGCATGGGTTAGGTTAGAATATGTTATGTTAGGAGTTCTTAGGTAATGTTTTTCGAATTTTTTTACGGGTCCACCTAGCTTAATGATGACATTGGTCAAGTTAGGTTAGGATGGGTAGGGTTAAGGCAGGCTAAGTTAGGTTAGGATAGGATAGGTTAGGATAGGTTAATACAGCAGAAACTTAAAAACGAAGAAAATTCCCATAAAATTTATCATCTTCACTAAGAAAACGTTTCGGATTCCTGCTCCATCATCAGTTCAAACGAAAAAAAAAAAGAATTACGTCTGAAATAAAAGATCAAAGTACAATGAATTGTGTGTACTGAAAATGTATCATTAAAAAAAAATACAAAGTATGACACGAACAAAAACAAATAATAAAATGCAGAAACACAAAAAGAATACATGTAACACATAAGTATGAAATGAAATTAGGCTGGTACTGACGAGGGATCTACCTATTCACTACTTGCAATGGTTACGAACTGTCCATATTGTTCAAATCCGGGTTTCGCTTGAAGATATGCAAGGACTCTAAATTCTGAGGTCATAAGGGGTTGAAGCTGAGTCTAAAACTTAGAAATCGGCAGGATATATAGGAACATTGCATTTTTCGGCATGATTTCGCACCTCAGAATGCGATGGGTGTGCTAGTTGGTTACCACTACGGAAGCTTCTACCTCTATGCTCTGCCACTCTGATATAGAAATTTCGTGACTTCAAACCGACGTACGAAGATGTGCACTGCACACAACTATGAAAGTACACCAAAGAGGCTCGCATATCACTGGGAAGCAAGTCTTTGTACCGAAAAAAAGAATCAATTTTGAAATTATTAACCTGAGTGACATGTCAAGTGAAATTATGGAAATATTTCGCACACAGAAATTTCAATTAATGAGACAGCTTAACAGACGGTGCCCCAAAATACGGAAATGAACAGTACAAACGGTCTTTATTGCTAACTTTGGCAGCTTGTGACTTGTATTGCTTTGACAAAAATAGATTAACATAGGTTAACATAGATTACGTAATGTTGATGACATTTTTTCACATGTCAAAGCTTTTTATGCTTGACATATTATCAGGAAAGCTTCGGTTATCATAGGATAGGTTAGTATATACCATGTTAGAGTGGGTTAGGTTAGAATATGTTATGTTAGAATTTGTTGGGTGATGTTGACCGCATTTTCTCACTGGTCCACCTAGCATAACTATGACATTGGTTAAGTTAGGTTAGGGTAGGATAGGATAGGTTAGGATAGGATGGGTTAGGATAGGTTAAGATATGTTAGGTTAGGATAGGTTAGGTTAGCATAGGTTAGGTAATGTTGACGGAATTTTTTTACGGGTCCACATTTTGTATGTTTGACATGTTATCATGATAGGTTCAGTTAGCATAGGCAGGAAGAGATGGGTTAGAATATGTTATGTTATGTTACAATTTGTTAGGTAATGTTGATGAAATTTTTTCACGGGGCCACGGTTTTTTATGTTTGACCTATTATCAGGATAGGTTCGGTTTGGGTAGGTTAGGATATGTTATGTTAGGATTGGTTAGGTTAGCGTAGATTAGGTAATGTTGACGGAATTTTCTCATGGGTCCACGGTTTTTTACGTTCAACATATTTTCAGGATCGGTTCGGTTAGGATAGGTTAGGTTAGAATATGTTATTTTAGAATTGTTAAGGTAATGTTGACCGAATTTTTTTCACGGTTCCACCTAGCGTTACGATGGCATTGTCCGGGAAATTTCCACGGGTCCTGGTAGTTTTTAATTAATTAATTTATATTTTAATGTGCGGGAATATATGACGTATTATTTTGAAGCCACGAGCTTACCTACTAATTTCATGTACTGACATGATTCATATTTCAAAGTGTGTCGGTCACATAGGATTTAAGGGTAATAAAGTTTGCGGGTCGCCCCTTTAAAGACGATCTGCTGAAGTTCCTCCTGTGGATGTAAATAACCGTGGTTTTTCAGCACCTCCATTAACTCGATAATCTGTCTAACTCTTTCGATGTAGTCCAACGGCAGTTACAAGTTTACTATTAATTTCAATAGATATGCTAAATAAATAAAACTTACCTGCAAGAATGTAGATCATCAGTTAATATTTGTAACCCAATACCTAAACTAGAAAGTGGTTTTAACATTGCTTTATATATTTTAAGTTCAAAATTAGATTAAGAAACTTCATCTGCACCCTATGTAGTATGACCGAATATAGCACTAAATTTTACTTGTCAGCTGTTAATTTCAGGATTTGAGTGAAAACAACGAGGACTAATACGGAGGGAATATCATCAATCAGATCAAAATCATATAAGTAGACATTGATGAATGCACTGAAAAGGGAAGGGCTCAGAAAGGTTTCAGTTGGAATGAGGCTCTACTGAGGATGGGAAATCAACTTGCTGTCAAAAGCATGTACAACGGCGTGAGACAAAGAAAATAATTACATTGTGGATATTCTGTACTGACCTGAAACTAAGATTGCAGAGCTTAGCACCCGATTCTTTCAGTGAATCTGTCTTTGTGCTCAATTTCACGATCTGATACGTAAGAAATTCACATGTAAAGAGTAATTAGGCGTGAAGAAATAGTAAAAGTTGAAATGCTTCTCAGAACTTTGAAAGAAACCTCAGTCAACGAAGACAGCAAGGCTGTTTCAGCAACCCATCGCGCGTCAAATCTGCAAACCAGACCAGCTGCTCAACAATCATGGCATAAATGTCCGAGAGTAGCTGATTCGGTGTCAGGGCACAAGTTTTAGATAAAACTGTAGCAAACCGCTCAAAATTTGACATCGGACGTAAAAGTTTTGGAGAGATGTATTTAAGAAAGGGAAAGAATTTCACGTGATGTGTGCAAGAATCGTGGTTCGTTTCTTGAAAAAGTCCTGATAAATGTGGATAATTAATTTTTAAATTAAATTAAATGTGGACAGCAAAAAATGAATAAAAAATTGTCCATCATAAAAAGGAAAAACAGTAACTAATTACAATATAAAATGACCCAAATACACATCTCTCGGACCCTGTAGGAGTACAAGTCCCAAAAGTGCAAGTGTCATAAAACGCAGTGCTATTTTTTTTGGCCACGATACATACATATACAGCATTCGATTTTTCATTATAAACTAAGAGTTATGGTTATCACCAGCGTTTTTCTCTATTCATGTTGGCTTGGCACTGATACAAAGCACTGTAAAAAGCATATTGGTCTTATTTTTTGCTCAAGGTTAGTATAAAATTACACTTATTAAATGGTGAAAATAAGTAACTTATTGTGACATCAATACAAGGTCAGCATACAATTATTAATATGGTGAAAATAAGTAACTCATTGTGACATCAATACAAGGTCAGCATACAATTATTAATATGGTGCAAATCAGTAACTTATTGTGACATCGATACACATTTGAAAAAAGAATCCAGTCTTTGTGGCCACTGTGTAACACATGAGCTATATTATTAAATTTATATTTCTTAAAAGAATCTTACAGAAAAATCATCCTAGTTAGTACTTACAGAATGCAATTAAGCCTCCCATAATACAACAACATTATTTTCAGGAGAGGGGATAATGAAGAGACCATTTAGAGGATATCCCTTCATGCCAACATGTCTCCACAAAGGATACCAAGTGCATCATATAAATAATTTTATACTTTAATTATCCCAACTCATAAGCGATATTAAAAAACAATGGAGCTCATTCATTTCTGTTTATAGGCCAAAATAATTAGGTCAGAAAAATCGTTAATGTTGAAATGTAACAAATCTTGAAGAAAGAGACATTGCATACCTACTTACATAATTCTCTATTAACGTAGCGTAAAACATAGCTGATTACCTATATCTTCATTTACCCAACTCTCCAGTGGAACCACTTAAAATGAGTTCACAAAAATAATTGTATCTTCTTCATGCTTCCAATATTCGTGAATAAAACTTGCAAATGAATCAAGTGCATGTGATGAATGAAACGTGCTTAGTTACTCTTTTCTGGCCTTCGGGAGGTATTTTCTTTCCCTAAGAATTAATCGCACCTCAAGGGTATTACGTTACGTTAAGATAAGATAAATTAAGGACGGTAGTCCGCTGCCACCACCGGGTTACCCGGAACTAATATTACTANGCGTTACTTACAACACTGCGAGAGTGTAGATGAGCGTTACTTACAACGCTGCGAGCGTGTTGATGAGCGTTACTTACAACACTGCGAGAGTGTAGATGAGCGTTACTTACAACGCTGGGAGCGTGTAGATGAGAGTTACTTACAACACTGGGAGCGTGTAGATGAGCGTTACTCACAACGCTTGGAGCGTGTAGATGAGCGTAACTAACAACGCTGGGAGCGTGTAGATGAGCGTTACTTACAACGCTGCGAGTGTGTAGATGAGCGTTACTTACAACGCTGGGAGCGTGTAGATGAGCGTTACTTACAATACTGCGAGCGTGTAGATGAGCGTTACTTACTACGCTGGGAGTGTGTAGATGAGCGTTACTTACAACGCTTGGAGCGTGTAGATGAGCGTTACTAACAACGCTGGGAGTGTGTAGATGAGCGTTACTTACAACGCTGCGAGAGTGTAGATGAGCGTTAATTACAACGCTGGGAGCGTGTAGATGAGCGTTACTTACAACGCTGCGAGAGTGTAGATGAGCGTTACTTACAACACTGCGAGCGTGTAGATGAGCGTTACTTACAATACTGCGAGCGTGTAGATGAGCGTTACTTACTACGCTGGGAGTGTGTAGATGAGCGTTACTTACAACGCTGCGAGCGTGTAGATGAGCGTTAGGAGACACAGCCGACCCCTCAAGCGGCTTCTTTATAATCCGTGATCAGATGACCTCGTCTCCTTGAAATTCTTTGCAGGATTTCAGCGCCACTTTTTGAGGAACTTTGGTAATCATTTCAATACCCTCGCGAGATTTTCTGTGAAGTAACGAACCTCTTTGCTCATCCTGAGTAAAACAAAATGTTGACGTTTAAATATGAGTGTTCTGATCTAATTTATGAGAATTTTAGTGAGTAAAGCGTTTTTATAAAGTAATGTCTCATTAAAAAACGCCTTTTGAATAAAAGAAGACGATGGTTAAATATATTGCAGTTTTAAAAATGTTTTTCGTAGCCTATGGTTATTTATTTATTTTTTGTGTTGACTGAATGAAAAGCCGTAGATACTTATATTATTAATTCCTTTCCCATCAAAAGACATAAAAATATAAAACTCTATCGTTCAATCATTCATACTTTTCTCAAAATAGATTTAACAACATATTTTCTTAATGAAAAAGGCTTCATCTACAAAAGAAAATTAGATAAATGAAAAAATCTTACTAGAAAATGTTCATTTGGATCAAAGTGAAGGAACAAAGCAGCTTCCAATCTTAAAAGGGATTCTGATCATTAAAAGGGAAAAAAAATTCATTTAAGTTTTATACTTGGAAAGATTTCAAAGATGCAAAGATTTCCCGGGACAGCATTTCTTGTCAGTGAGCCACCAGCACACTAGGGTGCCAGGTAGCCCTGCCACTAGTTAGGTCACTAGTGACCTGGTTACCTGGAAATGGTGCTGTCAGATAACGCTGTCATCTGGTGATCTGGTAACCAGGTAACAAGTTACCTACCACAAGGGAAACAGGTAACCAGGTAACCCTGTCTCCAGGTAAGCAGGTAACCCTGCCCAAGGTAAGGGGTCGAGTGGCCATCAAAGAATAACGTTGATTGGGCGCGCAGAATGCTCACAGGGTGGAGGTAACCGAGGAATACCTGGAATATCTGGAATCAGCCACCCGAAAGGAACGCCGCTCTCTGGAACGCTGCAGCGCTGAACTGAGAGCGTGATAACGAGGTCTGGAATGCCACTCCTAGACTGTCACACGTTTGCTTTATTCTAATTCTATGTTCGTTTATTTCACATTTATTTCTTTGGAATGTGGAATTTTTATTGGATTGTGGATAACATTTTAGAGGACTTGAAAATGAGCGCTTTTCGTTCTTCAGCACAACAATAATATTGTGGGTGTGAAAATTCAGCGTTTTCGAAAGTCTGTTTTTTCTAATTTAAATTCTCCATGTTGGAGGGCGTGGCTGAATCATTCAGTATTATCCAGTGGGAAGTCGCAATTATGGTTAATTAGCTCAATATTTACAAAAACCAACAGTGCGTAGCTCGGGAAAAACCGCTCGGATGCGAGTTAGTCAAATGCATCGCAAATTGTAAACATTAGCGTGAGCACGATGGTCCCGGTTTTATCATTTATTGCGTTCACTGTAAGTAGGCTTACTGCATCGAACAAAATCGAAGATGGTCGAACAAAAGAGATGTAAGCCATTTAGCAAAAATGGATGACTCTGATGTATGGCTTCAGATACCGTCTGTTTAACATAATGTTCAAAAAACTTCTCTCTTTGTAGAGTGAAAAGAAAATAAACATCTCTCTTCCCTCAAGGAATAAGACCAAAACATTCATATTCCACAACTCTTACCACCATTCCAGGGTTTCGAGGTAGGAGTTGGAAATTGGCTACCTAGATCTGGGCAGCAAATTCAACTGCCGCCAAGGTACACTCCCGTCCAACTGAAATACCCAAAATTCAAGGTCTTATTTCCGAGTTGTTTTCTCATCACTTCTCTCTTTTTACATCACTAGCGATAAAATAAATTGCAATAATTTTCTCTTCGCTTTTTTTGTTTCGGCCGTTTGAACCAAACTGTTGTAGCTGATACAGAAAGCTTGAAAACCTTGAGCACTGAACTCAATCATCTTGATGCGTCTATAAAAAATTTCTTGATATTGTTTTTACTTTATCAAACTAATGACAAACAACATTATGGGAACATAATTCAAAGTAAGCCGCTTAGAATTTAAAGTTTAATTTCATTTTACAAAATGCAGAAAAACAATTTCTGAGCAGATTCTTTCTTCGTGAATTTGATGTGAGGCTGAGGAGCAGAGGACCTCATTTTCTGAGACCTCACTCGTCTTGTGTAGCTTTGTTGCGCCCTAACAAGTTCAATGGAGGCAGCTTCCCGTAACAGAAGTGAAGACAAGGTATTTGTTAATACTCATAAATTCAAATTAATTCTGCGGCCACACTTGACTACATGATTGAACGTCTAAATCTCCTAGTGCAGCCTTGCAAATTTTTAAATTTTGTCGCAGTTTCACGACTTGGTCCGCATTGGTGCTCTTATTTAAACATTAGTATGACATTGTATAGGATACGTTTCCAAACTTAGGGTAGAAAGCAATTTTTGTTCGAAGACCAAATAAAATTCATTCTAAATAAACTAAAGATGGATTATAATAAAGAGCATTTGACTTGTATCAGTGAAATTTATTCCTCCTGAATTTTGAATCAGTCCAATTTTTTATATGCATGGTTTTCTCTTTAAGACAGCCAAGAATTGTTGGTATAATTTTAATGATTCCCATTTTAGTATTTATATATGCGATTCATCGAAAAAAAAAATTTGATATCGCGACTCTCAATTCCACAATTGATTGAAATTATTTACTGAAATGAAAAAATCGTCGTGAGAAGAAAAGATCGATTGAAAACCATTTGTAGTGTTCGAAAGTTGATCAAATCTCCAAGATTGGACAAAACCTCTTCTCTATCTCACAAAATCAGGGAACACAACCTGTATGTGCCAAAGAATTAATTCCAGCACTAAAATGAATGTTTTGCAGACTATTTGATACCGAAAAATTGAAAAATAAAATTGCCACTGAAGGAAATGGACTTCTCATTTTGAAACACATCTCAAACTCGACTAGCCTTCCTAGAACGCCAGTGTGCGTGTACATTTCTGGAAAGTTGGTGTTCATTTTAACAGGCTTTTGGAGGGAGAGTTGCTATAAGGTGTCATACCCGAGGATTTCAAATATGCAGTGAACCAAAGCGAATATTTAAGTAAAAGAGTGCAGTGAAATAAAAGAATTTAGTCGAAGAAAAACACAACAAAACCAAAGATCTTGGTGATATTAAAGAACATCGTGAAACAATAGACTAAAATGAAACAAAAAATGTAGGATCATACAAGGTAAAAAAAAAGTTCCGTCCGTTTTTTAGGGAAAAAAGAAAACGCTTCACAGTATGTTAACTTATATTTAGTTTTCGGAGTAATCGCCATCGGCGTCCAGCACTTTCTGCCAACGTGTCTCCAGCTGTTCAATCGCCATGCGGTAAACTCGGAGGTTTGAATGCCAAGAAGTCTGTGAGGGCTTGGCGCAAGCCTGCTTCATTAGTGATGGATTTCCTACGAAGATGATTATCCAGAAAGTGGAAGAGAGGGTAATCGAATGGCGCAAGGTCAGATGAATTAGGTGGATGGCACAAAGTCTCCCACCCAAGCTGCTGTATGGTATCCCTGACCACTCACGCGACATGCGGCCTGTCTTTGTCATGGAGGAAAAGCATACCTCTGCGATTCACCAGTGCTGGCTCCTTCCGGCGCAATGCTTGTTGCACACGTCCCAATTGCTTCCAGTGTAGGCCTCCAGTGACCATTTGGACCGTTGGTAACAACTCATAATGAACCACTTGACAACCTGTCCAGCAGATAAAGCATAATTTTGCGTGGGTGCATAGGTCGTCTTGCGGTGTGAGGGACAGCATCCTGAGGTGGCAACCAATGTCTGGAACGCTTGGGAGTTTCGTACAGAACCCACTTTCATTACTGGTAGGCACTCGAGTGAACAAGGATGTGGTTCGGTGGCGAGAAAGCAGCAGTGCGCAGGCTGTCACTCGTTGTCTCTTGTGGACCTCGAACAACATGCGCGGAACCCACTTGCTCAGTTTGTACGAATTACCTAGGCAGTGCAGGTGAAGTCTTACTGTTCCATCGAAAACGTTTAACTGTCTCACAAATTCACCACACGTTGAACAGCATTCAGGATTCCGTCATTCAAGATCTGTTGTCGTCCACTACGAGGCACATCACGGAGGGATAAATCTCCTCACTTTAATTTTTGAAGCCAACGTCTTGCAGTGCGCTCATTCGTCGCACTCTTCCCAAACGCTTGACACGCGGTGACTTGATGTAGCTGCTGATGAGCCTACTTTGAAGTCGTAAAGTAAACAACCCTGAACGAGATCTGTAGACACTTCCATCCTTCTCCACTGCTGTCCGGCTTATACAAAATTATACAAGATTCCACATTTCTATACCATGTACAATTACGAAAATTGAGCGATGCTGTATGTAAACAGTGGTATAAAAAGATTAATAATATTTCTGAACCCCATAAGTATTTAATAGAAAAAATAAAAAGGAGCATGTCTTTTAAACACTTGAACGAAAGTTCATAATACCCGACTTTTTTCACGATATTATACTTTAAAATTATTGTAGAATTATTCCAGAATGTTCTAATTCATTTAACAATTTGGCAACCGAACCTTCGTCCCCATTCATCTCCAATAATGTGTCATTGGTATAGCAGCTCTCGTTCTGAAAGGTCGTAAGCATGGGTAAGGAAAACGACATCAGCCAAGACCTTCGCGAACGTATTATGGAGCTCCATAATGAAGGTTTGGAAAATCGGAAGATATGTGCTCAACTGTGAGCCCTGCTTGGAACCATGATACGTAAGTGGAAATACGGGAATGTGGCTCTCAGCAAGCCTCGAACTGGCCGTCCACGGAAGATTAATTAACGACCGTGCTGTTTGAAAATTGGTCCGAACAGTAGTGCAGAGACCTCAAACTACTCTTGAAGAATTGAAGGATGATCTCAAAGCATCTAGGATCGAAGCCAGCAAACACACGATCAGCGGAGCACTACCCCGACAAGGTCTTTGCTCCCGCCTTCTCGTAGGGCACCTCTTCTCCAAAAACGTCACGTCAAGGCCAGGCTGAAGTATGTCAACGACCATTTGAACAAGCCAGTAGCGTTTTGGAACTCAGTACTGTGGTTATTTGAAACCACAATATAACAATTTTGGAAAACCAGCATGAACCATGTTTGGAGGCCTCACAACGAAGAGTATGAATCAAAGTGCCCTCGACAGTGCACCCACTGTTGAATTTGGAGGTGGCTCAATCAAAGGATGAGGATGTTTCAGCTTATCAGGGGTAGGTAAACGTCACATCATTTTAAGAACCATGAATGACAGGAAATATCGTAAAATACCGGAAGAGCAACTCCTACCTTCAGCTCGTTTGTTAAAATTGAAACGTGGATGGGCTTTCCAACAATACAACGATCCAAAGCATACTGTAAACGAAACCAAGGAAAAGTTAAGGATGAAGTAGAAAAACATTTTGGAATGTCAACCCTCGGACATGAATCCGATCGAAAATTTGTGGAGGAATTGAAATTGAAGATTCAGAAGAGAGATAACATAACATCACTGAACTCAAAACATTTGCATTGAATAATGGAATAAGATTACACTCGAAATTTGTAGAAGGCTTGTAGTGGACTACTCTAAACGTCTCGAAGCCATAATTAATAATAACGACTATGCTGCGAAGTATTATGGGGGACAACCGACTGGTTATTATTTTGTGGACCGATTGTTCTGAAATTTGCCTACTGTGTGTAATTTTTAAAAAGAAGTACATTTTGCTCTATTTAGATTTTTCGATTCTGGCCTTAGTTTTTGAGAAAATGAGTTATGTTATTTTTTGTACAATTTATTTAATTTTCTGAGATATTTCAAAGTCATAAAAGTCTACGAGTTTATATGCTAGAACAAAAACTAAGACAGTTTTAGAATTCTTGTAATATTTCTAACAAAGTTACAAAGCTGGATTTTCCATTTCTTTTCGTTTGTTTTTCATCTGTGATTTTCGATCGCTAACCATCCACCCGGAACGTTGTATAAGGAATACCCATTTTTTGAAAATACAAAATTGTCGATTTTGAACTGGGAAAAATTGGAAAAATTTAACTGTTATTACGTTAGTAATGTTACAAAGATTCCAAAACTGTCTTTGGATTCCTTCAGCATGAAAAATCATTGACATCTATCCATTTTTTAAGTAGAAAATTACATTTATGCGAAACAGGCAATATACATGATTTTGTGGTGAAATGTTATATTATGCATTTTTTTACTTGAATGCTGTATTTAGGTTGTACTATCATCTAAAAATAATATGCATGCATAATTTAATATTTCACTGTGAATTACATACTACATGTATAAATTACATAAATGACACATTTACATCTCATTTTTTTGTGCACCATGGATACATTTTTTATTTGTGAACTGATTGTTGTGAAATTTACCCAGTACATGTAATTTTTAAAAAGAAACACATTTTGCTCACTGGAAATTTTTCGATTTTTTCCTTAGTTTTTGAGAAAAGGGGAAATTATTGTTTTCTAATGTACGTAATTGTTCGATTATAAGTTTATATGCTAGAACAAAAACTAAGACAGTTTCAGAATCTTTGTAACATTTCTAACAAAGTTATAGAACAGGATTTTTCATTTCTCTTTTGATACGGGAGTCTAGTACCCGTAGCCCCATATAATTTTGGAGCACAATAACTCACTAACTGAGGACCCTTTTTTTTAGCAAAATTGATAATTTGTGAAAATTTTTACTAAATTTCTCAATTGTCCACCTTAATGTATGTATATCTTGAAATATGTTGTAAACTTTTGTTCACGTATTTAGTATACATGTTCCTTTATATTTTTCCAATTGAATATTTGTGGGTTTTAGACATATTATTAACTTTTTTATGCAATTTTTTATGTAAAGTCCAACTTTCTTAATTGTAAGTGGTTTAGAAATGTGGAATCTGGCGATTCAATCAACGTCTTGTATGATTTTGCCCCCCACTGTATAACTAATGGCCAAGTACGGTGCGCGTGTTTTTGAAACGTCTTTTGTTCTTACTCTCGGCTGTCGGAATCTAAAAACATAAGCTTCACGCATTGCGTATATATTTTAACTTCATTCAATGGCTAATCAGAAAACGGACAGACTTTTGTTGGTTACCGTTGCGAAAAAACGTAGCAAAAAAATGCTTCGAGACACAAGATCATAGGAAAAAATAGAACGGAGTGAATCAATGAACGTATCGGAACAAAAGAACGTATCGGAACAAAAGAACCTATCGGAAAAAAGAACGTATTGG
>JACJUY010007237.1:16574-53790 GCA_014220935.1 Platorchestia sp. MABIK
CAAGTGAACGAAGTGCAATGAAAGAACGTAGAGGAAGAAATGAACGAAGTCAAAATAGAGAACGCATTGCAACGAAACGACGCAGAAAAACAAAACAACGTCATGATGCAATAGCAATTAGAATAACATCAGGTGAGAATACAATGGCATTTTACATGACCTTCGAATGCTGAGTACATCAAACACTAGCACGTGGATATGTCTAAATTTACTCAAGTTAAATAAATGTAGTTCTTGTATAAAAATTATTTATCTACAAAATTGAACTGTCATTGAGGTATTAAATCGTCAAACTAATAACAAACACATATTTTTAGTGCACTGATTAGTTATTTAATATTGCTCTAACCTTTCAGGCGAACATAACGTTGCACTCGAACCCTCGCGCTGACCAGTTGCCGCTACATTGCTCTGCTCTAAAAGTCTACATGGTTCGGTGCATGCTCTTTGAAGCTTAAGCCAGCGTGTTTATTAAGTACTTCATTGTTCCTGACTTCACGCAACAATCTCTGTAGACTTTACGCGTAACACGAAAGCTTAAAGGAGTTATCCAGTACGCAGCTGACCAGCGAAGGGCGTAGTCACCCTCAGCAATTTCTCTTCAGTGCATGGAATACTTTCTTCCCAAAATGTGTTATTAAAGGAAACCACACCGTTACAAAGCACGCAAGCTGAGTGGGAAACAGCCCATTCTACTTCAAATCATCGTTGAGTGTTCTCGAACATTTACCCTTTGCATAAAAGCAAAGCTATATAGGATTTCTGGTATACTGCGTGAAATATTAAACTGCGAGTACCTGGGAGACTGACCTCACGCTGTTGAGGTATTTTTAACTTCCAGCGGAAACTCCAGCAAAATCAACGCAGAGTGCGGAGAGCTCTGCCTGTAACAGAAAGACTTAAAACTAATGCTCGTAGAGCTGAGTTTAATTTGCTTTGTATAATTAAAGTATGCCACAATCTGATCAAACCGAAAGCCGACCTCTTGGTTTCCCTGATGCGTTACATGTATCGCGCATTAAGGAAGACTAGCAAATAAATTCTCCCCATAATCTGCATTAGAGAAAGAGGTGATGCTGCTTCGCAGGCATCATTAATTTCTTAGCTTGACGCCCATTGGTCTGGAAATACGGCACAGAAGTCTCGAGGGATAGGCAAAAACCCTCTAGAAAACTCGTTAGGAGACACAGCCGACCCCTCAAGCGGCTTCTTTATAATCCGTGATCAGATGACCTCGTCTCCTTAAAATTCTTGGCAGGATTTCAGCGCCACTTTTTGAGGAACTTTGGTAATCATTTCAATACCCTCGCGAGATTTTCTGTGAAGTAACGAACCTCTTCGCCGAGGAATATTTCCTTCAATTGAATTCCCTGGAAAAGTTTGTAGCCCAGGGCAAAGGTGGAAAAAATAATATCACGCCTGCCATGTTTCCTCAATAATTTACTAATGTATAAATTATTCAAAAATTTGTTCGCTAGAAAACATTGAATGAAGGCAATTTATGCAACCTACTTGCGTGAGCCTTTAACGCATTTAATCAATTGAATCAAAATGAATCAAATTTTGGGTTTGCCAATGCTGAGCTCCGTTTCAGGCTACCGCTCTATTTTTGAAAGCACGGAGGGTTTTTGTAAGGAAGAGATGCCATCAACCTAACATTGGGGGCCTAAATTCACGGTTGCAGCACACAAATAGCATGCATGTGGCCGTTGGTGCTCCAGAGCAATCCCATCTGCCGACGGCCTAACTTTGTGACTAATTGGGTACTGTTGCGAACCGGCGAGTTGCCGTACGCTTGCACTGATTTCTGAAGCTCCTACTTGGTTTTGCAAATCACGAGATGGTGTGCATGGAACTGATGAAGATAGCGAACTCCTGGCTACGACACAAATTGAACGCTAGCACGGCTTTGTGCGCAGTGAGACGCGACTTATCTCGGCCAACACGGCCGCCGGATCATGATCCCTCTGGACTACACTGGATATTCGCATGCAGACCATCGCTCTGGAGGGACGAGCAAATGTAGCTCATGGCACGGATAATTTTCGGAAGTTCACGTCTCCGTAAACGAAGAACCACCAGAAGCGGTGGAGAAAAACTTAGATTTTGGCGTATTATCGAAATGTCAAATAAATATGCGTAACTTGGAAAATGGCGAGACACTATGCGAAACACGTGTTACAGAAATATACATTTTCAATCGGGACAAAAATTATAAACTTCAGCACTAACAATTAAATACGCTGGGGTGAGCATGAGAAGGCATCAAAAAACAGCTTCTAGAAGTGCACTGTGCATCGGGCATTTAGATATTATTATGCAAAAGTAAAAAATTGCTCCCTGAAGTACATTTGAGAACAGAAAAAATATCCACGCTTAAATAAGAACTAGCACATGAATCTACACAGTAATCGGAAGTTATTCTGGGCCGCAATATGAAAGATATAACGTATAGGTAAGCCATTAAAATGAATCACACTTAATTTTCATCTTATTTTAGCACAAAAAAAAACATTGATAATTCAAAAGTTTTCAGCACGTTACTCTGCATCCTCTCTGCCACCCTTAGTTACTGTAACCTGAGCAGGCATATTTTTCATTATAGGTCCATCTATATTTAGATTAGGAATGTTTTAACATTCCTCAGTCATCGGAAATGACTGCATTTCTTTAATACTTTAATTCAATCGTGATAACTGTTTAAGATGATTTATTTAATGTCTATGTGTTGTTCGTGTGAATAGTCTATATTTGTGATGGGATGACATCGAAACGAATTACCATCGATATAAATAAAACATAATTAAAAAAATATAAACTTACAGTAGATGCGTGGTGCTTAAGTCTGCAGTGCATAGCGTGGGAGTAGGAACGAACAGATCAATAAATAAATAAACAATCATTCAATCAAAGAAGGAAGCTAGCAACCGTGTGAGCAAGTAGTAAATTGTGTTATTATGGGGAAATTTATCATGGATGTCGTATTTTCATCGCGAAAGTTTGTGCAGAAAGCGGATATTTTAATTTTCCGCAAATTTTCTAACGATTCTCATCGCTCAATCTGGAAAAACATGACTTCGAATTACCGGTTTTACAATCGCGAGAACAATCGTGTTTTTGAGCATTATCGCGTTAAAATTTAACGTAATTTTTCATGTTTTAGAAGGAGAAAATATTCTCTATCAAGATACTGATGTCGATAACATTACACGAATTTAAAAAGGGCCTAGTAAACAGTAATATTTTCTTTTCAACTTAATAGGTTTCCTTTGCCTAGTTGATCGTGATCTGCATCTCGCTGGTTGTTTTTTCGGTGTTCCAGAGGTTCCCTTCCCCTACTTGTCCCTCGCAATTAGTTTCTTCTAGTTCGTCCCATTGGTCGTTCGCCCTATTCAGAGCTAGTCCCTGATGTGCGTTTTCTTACGTTAGTTTCGGTGCGTGTTGCACAACCTATCGCCAGTCATCGATTTGCCTAATTTGAAGAAACGTTGCCTGTAGCTTCCGAACTGAAAGGCTCACCTCTTGCATTTCATTTCAACAATAAGTTTCCTTGGGAGGATCCGCACGGCAGCTTCCTAGGCGGACATGCATGCAAATCTGGGCAATAAAACGCCACTGGAGGCAGGACCTGAACAAATCAAGCTCGCAAGAAGACCTGCCCTCAGGAATTTACTGATAGTAAAAGTGCCTCGAGCATGCGCGGCATTTTAACCAAAGTCAAAGCAAAAGAACTCACGATGAAGAACGCCACTAAAATGCGACTAAAGAGTAAGAAATGCATTGATTTTCCACGCAACGATACGACAAAATCTGTAAAGTTAGACTAGTGATTATTTAAGCTTAGACTGGTGGGGGCGAGAGGTTCGAGACTCAGAAGCTTGAGGAGAGGCCTGGCAACGCACGCAAGTTGGCAGGAGTTGTGGCGCTAGTGAAAGCCAGACCGTCCAGACTGTAGCGTCATCTGCATACATCTCTGTCTTATAAACTATTTAAAGCGTTTATTACTCATTTCTTTTCGAAGTTTTTGATCGAACTTGCCGGGTAAAAATTAAAGTCAAGCGATAGTTTTAAATTTAATGTTGTATGTACATGAATTACCTTCAATACCAAATGCGAACAAACACAAATGTTGGTCGATAATATGGCAAACCAGAACTTAATTCGCAGCTTATAATCTTAAAAAAGTATTTTGGTTTTCACTTCTTTATATCTTCTTATTTTTTAACCAACGTCGATAAGCTATTTAAGCGCCGGCATTAATAGAAAAAATTTGAATTTTGAAATTTAGAATGAAATCGAAATGTGAGTAATTTGCTGCACCGTTCATTGTTCAATCGCTTTATTATCTACTCTTCAATCGATAGAGCGTCGAGTATTTCTAACTACATGGGATAAGGAATAGGGCAGTAATTTATTATTTCCATGCCTACATAATTCCGATAATCATCTTTAAGTTTTCCTCCCTTGCCACTTTTCACGATGTGTGTTCAGTAATGAGATGAGACAAATTGTTGCAACCGGCTTTCCGTTATAATAATTTGAGGTAAAATTTGAAAACATGTTGTACTGTTAATAAGATATGTTGCAAATGCCCATTTTGCGAAGAATATTTCCAGTGAACTTCGGATAATCAGCAACCCGATCCAACGTGTCTCGGATGGGTTAGCATATGTGTAATATTTGGACCCCCTCGTTAGTTTGACTGCCTGTTTACTTGCTTGTTTGCTTGTCACCATCCGTACTCATGTGTGATAACATAGAGTAAAACATTCAACACAAATAATATCCGGCCAAACTTTGGATACAATCTCGATATTTGATACGGTTTACTACAAAGGTGTACTTTACCCTTCACGTTACATAAGCCTTGCGACCAAACATTCCATTATTTGGAACGCAGGATATCGTCGTCATAATAAACGACCCAGACACAACACATCCTACCTCAGAATAGAAACAGCATCGAACAAAACCTTAGGACAACACCAAATAGAGCTCCATTGTACGAGAAATAGTGGAGCAAGACCCGGTGGAACAATGGCAGAGAAGCCTACGTCTGTATGGACGCACATCTGATAGCGGATGTCCTACAATCTGCCGCAGCTGCGACCTAACTCTCTTGTAATCCGCCGGTCTTCTTTGTGTGGGATTAATGGCGTGAGACTGCGTCTTAATGAGACGGAATTGCTGCTGCGGGCATACGAGCACACGCTGAACTTAGCGCACGCTTCAGGTGGCCACTTAGCGCACGCTGGTTCCAAGAGGGGCGAGCTGAGCATCCTCGTATTAAGCCCTAAGTATCCAAATTAAGCGCTGAGTATCCATATTAAGCGCAAAGCGTCCATTTTGAGTGCTAAGCGTTTCGTGCAAAGTACTAAGATCTCTTTATGAAGCGCTAAGTTGCCTCCGTAGTCTCCAAGTCGTGAAACAGGAGCAGCTTGGGACTTATCGTGATACGGTGGGTATTGGCGGTGTTGACATTGGCCGGTTGTGTGAAGACGACACTCATGATTGGCAGTGCCAACGGACGACATTGGTGTGGGCGTAGAAATGTGATTATGATGAAACAAGCGGTCATCGCGACTGAGATTGAACATTGTAATCACTGAGATCAGAAATACAGTCGTTTGATGAGAGAGAATTGAGGTAGCTTGAAACAAGGGAAATACGATTTAAGATGTAGGGTTTGAGAGCAAGCAAGTTGGATTTTTGATAGAAGTTCAGCTTGCACTATGTGTGTGAAATGAAATGGCGTCCAGTTGGAATTTAACAGGCTAGAATTGTTTGTGTATTATTCGACAGTAAGTTTGAAAAAGGCTGAAGCCTAGACTTCCATTAGAAATAGTAATTGACACCTGACAGAAATAAAAAAAATTATCATTTAATGATTAACGCAATGCTGGACACCTTTCTTTTATAATGAGTAAAATTTTGAATGGAGCATCTACAGCGGAACATAGACGTTCACGAAATCAGCAAGTCTGTGTACGGGCCTAATAACATGTACGAGCCTAATAACATGTACGGGCCTAATAACATGTACGGGCCTAATAACATGTACGGGCCTAATAACATGTACGGGCCTAATAACATGTACGGGCCTAATAACATGTACGGGCCTAATAACATGTACGGGCCTAATAACATGTACGGGCTTAATAACATGTTCAGCCAGATTTTGTGGTGAATAAAATTCGTGAGATACACTTATGTAAAGAATAATACTCTGCCACACATATCTACTCGTATCTTGCACTACATTTGTCTGGTGAAATTTTATTTACGAGTATCGTACATTGGCTGGTGGTTGCTTGCATGGCTCGGTCGCTTTTGTGCCTGTGTTCTCACTATATCCATTACCTCATGGCATTTTGTGCCTGTGTTCTCACTATATCCATTACCTCATGGCATTTTGTGCTGTGTTCTCACTATATCCATTACCTCATGGCATTTTGTGCCTGTGTTCTCACTATATCCATTACCTCATTGCATTTTGTGCCTGTTTTCTCACTATATCCATTACCTCATGGCATTTTGTGCCTGTGTTCTCACTATATCCATTACCTCATGACATTTTGTGCCTGTGTTCTCACTTTATCCATTACCTCATGGCATTTTGTGCCTGTGTTCTCACTATATCCATTACCTCATGGCATTTTGTGCCTGTGTTCTCACTATATCCATTACCTCATGGCATTTCCAGTGGTTATCTAGATTTTGGTTTTTCGTTCCTAGACTCAACGGAGAAAAACGGATTTTAGACAAAAACCTCAGCTGTCTGAAATTTTGTATCCCATGAATCAAATACTGGAATACTCAACAGTTTTCGTGAACATGATTGGCGTGTTTGTGTTGTTTTGCATGTTTTGTTCTCTTTCCTTCTATGAGTTTATGTTTGAAAATAAAAAGTTCTTCAGTTATTTGGTGTAATCAGCGGCATCAACTACAACAAAAAGCTAACTTTTAACTCATCTAAAGGATTATAATTTGAGAAACCCGATTTTAAAATTTTGGCCACAGACCCATTATTGCGTATTAATAACAGGTCAGAGGCAGGGATTTCTTATAATATAATTCAAATAATTTAATTTCTAGTTATTTAATATCTAATATTTAGCAATTCAGGGATTTCTAAAGAGACATTTAGTAAAGTAATCATAAATTTTAATAAGTAAAGGAATTTTGATACAGTAAAATTTGTGTACTACAAGATTTTACAAATAGAAAAATTGAAGGATTAACTAATTTTTTTCTGATTTATTTGTTCGAGAGCAGATCATAACTTTGTATTAACTTCATAGTTTTTTGAAATTTGAAATAGCTCGAATCTATACTATAACAAGAGGGGTGTCTGTCTGTCTGTCCGAAGCCAGCCGAAAGAGTGTGATGAGCGTATCTGTGATCCAAGCTTCATCAACTCCACATTTTTCAGTGTATTAATCAATCAGATTCGAGTAGGAATGAATATCACGTGACTTCTTAGGAAATAGGAACGCGTGTAATGTGATTTGTCGAACATCACTATTATAAAAGTAGCCGCGTCCGTCCGTCCGTCCCTCCGTCCGTGTGACCCCCTCTTGATTATGGTATCCACAATACGCAATCGGCTTATTTTTAGAATGGAAATTTTCTATGGAGCTTTCTCTGTTGAAATTCATCATGTCGCTTTGATATATTTAATTGATAATTCAAAAAGAAATGTTTTAATTTCGATCGACCAGTAACCTGGCTACCACTGGGTATAAGGTCCAAGATTTTGGAACTTGAGTTATTGTTTTCGAAATTGGGATGTTCTTGAAAAGCTTTGAAGAGATAATAGATGAAATTTCAGAATAAAATTCCGGTAAAAGAGGCCACCAAAGATAGAAATGTGTCCAACCTCAATAGAGAAGTAGCAAGACACCGACAGCAAGAAAAACATCGAAGACGATCGGATGAACAACGCGAAATGACAAGACGAAGCAATGTTGCTCGCCAACGAAAAGCTAGAGCTAAATTGACACTTGACCGGCGGTTGGAGATTCTACGGAATAATGCAGAGCAGCACCGAGTAGCCAAAGAGAGCTTAAACACATGAAAGAAGCGAGGAAATTCTTCGTCATAGCGCTGGACAACATTGAGTGGCACGAGAGAATTCAACTCAAGAAAGAAGGGATGAAATTCTTCAGATTAATGCCGACCAGCACGTGTGCACTAGCTATTATACATTTTTGACGGGCAGTGTGCACTCGGCCTCATCAATTCTTGAGAGATTGAATTTTTTATTTCTCACGGCCTTCACCGCTTTCTTTCATTTCGCCTTCTTTCTAATTCCAAATAAAGGGGGTGGACTAATTATTCATAATACTACAAGCTGTTTTATACTTATGAACAAATAGAAATATGTATTGCGTTAATAATGTCTTGCAATTATATTTTTTGGCCTCACCCGTTGAAAATTTTGACTGGCGCAGGCAAAAGTTCTTGACGAGCGTCTCTACGATACGGGTTCTCATCCTCACTGGGTTGAATTTAACGTATAAATCTCTGGTGTTATAAGGATTTGTTTTAGCGTTCGTATTCTAAGCATTCATACTGGGAACGGATGAGGGGCAGTGACGCCTGAGTCACACAGGGCCTGCATCCGTGCACGCTTCCTGTTGGCTGTAAGAAGTCACAGGGTCATGTTCTTTTATACAATCACCAACCTGATTGAAGTTCTTAGGTCCTCTATCGAACATTATCAGATGCCGTCAATTTTGAAGCGCGGTGTGTGTCCGACTTTAATCGAATACATGAGTAAGTTGTTTTTCTGACTGTTACTCTAGAATCATCAGTTAAAACCGGCTGAAAATGATTGATGAGCGTATCTGTGATGAGAGATTCACTATCTCATTGGAAATACCATCAAAATAAAAATTATCAAAATTAAACTGTGTCTCAGATACGCTCAATTCTGGAAAAGGTTTACGAGGTAGTGCAACCAGTGTCACAAATACGCTCATCATTACAGCAATCAGAAAATAATGCTATCTAACGTTGCCACAAAATAACCACGTGATTTCCGTCGCTCTTCTGAGGTTATCGAATCCCGCCATTTTCTATGTGCCATGTGCACCGGTGATGTAAAACACATGTGTGACGGAAATACATGTGTAAATTCGTCGCGCCCCAACAGCATAAACTGTACCTTTTCGCAATCATATCATGATAGATCTTGAGCATGACCCCATCGTTTATAACCATGAACATTAAATTAAGCAAACAAGCTCAAACCTTCAACTTACTTTCGGCGCAACACGCCCATAAATTGTCCTCATCAGCGAGAGACTAAGAAGGAAATAGAAGGTATTATGGATACGTGCTGAACTGGCCAAATACTGCTGCTCGTCAAAAGTTGGGCGCGAGGCAACAAAGTGCGGACGGATGGAGACGAATGTTCGCTGATCAAACGGGCGCCACGTCAATTTGGAGGACGCTGTCCGCCATTATTGAGCTCTGGAGGCTTCACACGTCCCTCTAATTCGAATTAAGCCCTGCCTTGCTTCTTGAGCACAGACTTGCCTCTCTGCGTCACTTCAACTAAGTTCCGGGACGAAACTTGAAGTAATTTCAGCGCGTTGACTGCCTTTTTGGTACATACGTATGTGTACCACTAGGAAAATTGCTCATTTACGCATTAGTATCAATGCATTTCAAGTATTTCACTGCCTTTTTTGATTATGGTAAAATAATGTCTTCCAGCCACTTAGAAAGGATAAAAATGTAATCAAACAGTAAAGACAGTTTTTCAATTCTGCTTCTTCCAACCTAACCCAATAGACCGTAGCAACCGCGCAAACACCGTTAAAACCTTGGCTGCGATGGGTTAAATTACTGAAGTTCACTATTCAACTCAAATTTAAAGTAAAAAATTGTTCGCAACTTTATAAATACCAAATGTTATCTGGGTTCATTGAATACAATTAATTTTAAAAGTTTCTTAAAATTTTTAAACGACCCATCGATTGGTTGAATTGCAAGCAACGTGTTAAGATGTTAATATCGCTGTTTGGGTTGAGGCAATTTAGGGATTTCTAAAGAGACATTTAGCGAGGGTAAATATGACGTGTGCAACTCGTACAAGCTTTTCGTATTACTTCGGCAAATATATTAAAAAAACTGAGGTTGATTGAATTTTCTTTCTGGTTATCTCAGAGTAGAATGAAGCTTTTTCCTTGTTTCAAACTCAACTCCCTACATCTGATGCAAATTTTTCTGAATCTGGAAGAACTACGCCAATTTCATCTCTGATAACTTACTGTATTATATTTGCTATGTTTAAGCCAACGAGCATTTTAGCTTTAAAACATTTATATCCAGCTCCAAACAAATTTTTATTCAAAGTCTCAATCTGTCGAGTAGCATTTCAAAAATTATTGCTTGAAGTAATTATTAAATATTTGCTCGTGCTTAATTCTTGAATTTTTAATTAATCATTAACAGAGACCTGAGACCGGAAAGTACTTTTACTTCACTATCACCAGCGAGTCTGAAATGAAGCTTGCACTAATGGGGGACAGCGTTCAACACTACGAAATCAGTTGTACACTCTGAAGCCATGCGGTAAGACGGTGGAATTTACCACCAACTTTGATGTTATACGGTAAGAATGATGTCATACGATTTACCAACAACTTTGATGCCATTCACTTCACTGAACGAAGCTGAAAATTTTCCAATCCACGATAAGAAACAATCGACCTCTGGAAATTCAGCCTCAACCTAATCCAAATTACTGTAGCAGGCAACGAACCCGATGCCATTCCCGCAACATCCCCTCTGATAACCGTCACCTGCCTAATATCTGTCTAGGGAGTGTCAGAGAACTCGGACAATGCCGCCTGTCTGATGACAAGATTCCCATTTTCATGACTGCAGAGCAGCGGCTGCCCTCTCGCCAGTTTTATTATAATCACCTCTTCCATACAAGGAATGTTCCGTCCATGTCCACACCGCGGCTCTATGCCCTGCAACAACCAGATGAACGTCTTCATAAATCTCCCAGTATATTCATAGTTTTTTGTAGCTGTGTGGAATTTGCGTCATGCCATTGGTAAAAGTTTGAAAATAAATATCTGCACACTGCATCGAACCTTCGCCTGCTGATTGAGTCGAAAGATCTACTGCTTTTAGTCCGGACAACATCCATCGCCGGTGATGGAACCGGACTGCAATCATCTCTTACAATCATGCTAAATCCGAATCATCACTGACACTCATGCTAGATCTGAATCATCACTGACAATCATGCAAGATCTGATTCATCACTGACAATCATGTTAGATCTGAGTCATCACTGACAATCATGCTAGATCTAAATCATCACTGACAATCATGCTAAATCTGAATCATCACTGACAATCATGCTCGATCTGAATCATCTCTGAAAATCATGCTAGAAAAAATCCACACTAATGATAATGATGGATAACAATCACCACCGCTGCTAGTGCTGGGTAACAATGATCGCTGACTATAATGCTGGGTCTCAATTATCATCTCCACTAAAATAACTTACGTAATCTATGTATTTATATACTAGTGTACACGGCCCCTTAAAAATGGCGGGATTCGATACTTCCTTGAATACATTTTCCAGATGTGCTTGACAAACAAATACATCCACCCTAATAGTACCCACGATTTAAATATTCTTGTTTTTATGCACTGGTGAAACTCGTATCACAGAGACGGTCATTAAACATTCTTTATGAGCGTCACAGAGAGACGGAAGAAGCGAGCCCCAAGCAAACAAATAAACACACCAAGGGCATTATTAGGTAAGATTGCTTGTCTGCAGCGGTATCATAAATACCTTATAAATGAAATTAAAAAAACTGGCATCCGCTCACCTTTCTTTACAAGCAAAAATATTGCGGCAATGAAAATTAAATGTATTGTTTAAGAATATGCAATTTATTGCATGGAAAAAGATAAAACATTTTTAAAAATCTTCTTAGCTAATCAATACAATAAAACGACAGGTGTCTCCTTAATAAATTTTTAAAATCGAAAATTAGAAAATAAATGTTCTTTGTGCTTAATTTTTCCTATGTTATCACAATGGGAATCTCATTGAACACATTAAATTGGTTGTCCGTCTTGCTTAATTTGTCCGTCTGTTTGTCACGTTTATAAAGATGCTTAATGACCGTATCTATGATAGGAGTTTCACCAGCGCACAAGGGTAGGAATATTTTGAATCGCTGATACTATTAAGATGGAAATATTTGTTTGTCATCCAGATCTGGAAGATTTATTTAAGAAACATTGAATTGAGTCACTTTTTACAGGCGGTGTAGCAGAAATGTCAGAGAACTCGGACAATGCCGCCTGTCTGATGACAAGATTCCCATTTTCATGACTGCAGAGCAGCGGCTGCCCTCTCGCCAGTTTTATTATCATCACGTCTTCCATACAAGGAATGTTCCGTCCATGTCCACACCGCGGCTCTATGCCCTGCAATGTGCACAGCAGAGCTGTGATCTGCAGCCACACCACACATCTGTACACTGCCACACTACACAGCTGTACACTGCCACACTACACAGCTATTTACTGCCACACTACACAGCTGTACACTGCCACACTACACAGCTGTATACTGCCACACTACACAGCTGTACACTGCCACACCACACAGCTGTACACTGCCACACTACACGGCTGTGCACTGTCACGCAATACAGCTGTACATTTCCACACTACACAGCTGTACACTGCCACAACCCACAGCTGTACACTGCCACACAATACAGCTGTACATTGCCGCACTACACGGCTGTGCACTGTCACGCAATACAGCTGTACACTGTCACGCAATACAGCTGTACACTGTCACGCAATACAGCAGTACATTTCAATTCTACACAGCTGAACACACTGCATCTGCGCGTTGCCAAAATACACACAGCTATACAATGCTACATACGGAGTTGCAACTTTGAACTCTAATTCGTTTGAAGGGCAAAAAGAACTGAGGGGAACTGACGTTCGCAGTTCCAGGGAATGAATCTTGAAATTTATGAATAGTAATTCGTATAGGACCAAAAACATGTACCAAGACAAGTTCTCATAGAGTTCAATTGAGTTTTTTAAGTTTAAAATGTCTAAATTTCGGAACCTTTTTTTTTACACAACAGTTCTTGACACACAGTACAGCGTATACGAATGTTATAATTATCTGAGAAACGTGTAGTAAAATCCCTCAATATTTTAGTTAGCGGATGAAAACAACGTGCTGACATCACTTTTCATTTTGTCGAACTCTCCTTTTCTCCCAGTTTTATTCGCTTCAATCTTTAGCATTTTTTAATTTTGATCTCTCCCAACTAGGCATGGGTTTCATTTCGTATTTATTGAACAAACTTGAATTGCATCACGTCTTCGTACTTCATCTTATGATAATCATGTATACGAACTCTTCCTTCTACAGCAACATGCACACGTGATTGCCGTCTGATTGTGGTATGAGCAATTTAATTTATTCTCACAGGAAAATGTTACGCCATTTGAACCTAAGAAGAGTCTCTCTGAGCATCAGGTGGCAATTTGAGTCTCTAAGATACAAACTTTTTGAGGTAAATTTTACAACCCCACTGTCTAGATTTTATTTGCTTTTTTTCTAATTGTCTTGTTCTTTTGAGCATCAATCCCTTGTTAAGGTAAGATACGAATGAAAACCCCACTTGGAAGGCCAATGCGGTAACGAAGTCTCCAGTCACCGCGACGGGGAGGGCGTGAATAAAGTGGTTCATTAGACCGGCTCGCCTGCCTCGTTGCTTTGCTATTATTTGTGGCGCCTAGCAGCCAATCACGCTGCTTCACAGCTCAGATTACGCTCCTTTTCAGCTGCTTGTACTGACATATTCGACTTTTCGATTTGTAGTGCCGCGGTTACTTGGTACAAACACGCGTGACAAGCATTTATGATTCATTCATACAGCATATACTGTATGTTGGGAACACGTAAGCTGCTGAAGAGCGGGCCATTTGCAACTGCGTTTGAGCCGCGTAAGGCTAACTCTTGAGTCTTTAACTTTTGTATCGTGGATGCCTCGGTACACTGGGTCTTTACATCTACTGTACGCACGTCATAAATGCAAATCGCTTGCAATTTGATAACCATTTACATGGCTGGGCACGAGCGCCAGCGGGAAACTGGTCCCTAGTTTTTCTGTTGTTAAATGCAGAATGTCGGACCAAACTGCAGAAACGATTCCCGCGCATCTGCGAGCTGAAAACAATGGAGTCTGTGGACGACAGTATATCTAGTCCGTGCTTGCTGGAGCCTCCCAGGTGAAAAGGAAAAACGTGCGACCAAACAAGGGAGTTTGCGAGCTTCAATCAAAAGTTTTTATTACTTGGACTGCCTTTTATTTCGAAGTACCAAGTCTTAGAAGTTTCTAGAATGTTTTCTAGAACACCTTAGACCAATTTACTCTCCCTGGGGGATGTTTGTGTTCAATTTGATACAAGGAGCGTTTACATTTAACAAAGGAATGTTTTCGGTTGAAGTTTTGAGAGAAAAGTTCCTGATAGTCGTATAAGTTTCTGAAATGTGGAATGATGTTCAAGATCAGTGATGTCAAAGGAAAGAAAGTTCATTTCAGCAAAGTACTTGGAGACTTGAGTCAGTAAAAACGGTTTCAAGGTGTTTACGTAACTTTTCCTGGTATTTTCATTCTTCTAATGCGTTTTGCATTGACGCAAAGGTAGACGCAACTACCAATGATAGCTTAGAGTTGACAGCTAAGGTAAAAAGTTCATTGTGTGACAGAGGGCTTATTTGGAAATTTTCTTAGAAGAAAGAATGCCGGAATCGTAACTTTCGAACGATATATCTAAACATAATGCACTCGCTATAAGGACGAATGGAAATAAAGAAGAACCCTGCTCAACGCAACATATCAGCAGAGTACAAGCGCTCATCCGTGTGGGCCAGAAAAGCAAACACATCCCTGAAAACGTCAAACAAGTCATTTTCACTCTAGCAAAAACGAAGGAACAATAAAACAAAATAACAAAATTCCATTACCAGAAAACCAATGACAATTTTTCTTTCGACCTCAATGACAAACTAGGAGAACGTACCGCCAGCACAATGATAAAATGCGTTCGCCGTAAAGGATACACATTCATTTACACGTGGTATTGTTTGAGGCGCAGCTAGCTAGGAACTTCTGTGTCTCACTGCCACGAAGTAATCACCGCGAATTAAAACAGGATGCGGAGTGGAAGGACTTCTCAATGCCCGGATAATTATAGGATTGAGAAAATGGTGGGATCTGAAATCAATGAATGCTGAGCGCGTGAGAATAAAAGATTGCATTAAGTGACGCAATTGTATCTTCAAATTTGGCTTGATGACGCAGTTTTAAAGCGCTGTTGTGGTATCCTGAGGCTCTTCCATTTCAGAGGGAAATACGAGTCGATTAACATGGTCGCTTGAGTTTCTGAGAAGACTTAAGAACAAATTTCACAATTTAGAACACACAAATTGGTAATGAGATGTACCTCTACTAAGACAGAGAGCATTTAAGTCGTGAGAGGCGATTTCATTATTTATTTCAGATGTAGCTCATTTTAGAATGCACCATCATGTCCCTGAAAAAATTAGTAATTAATAATGATAATAATTAATAGTAAAAAATAGTAATAGTAAAGTAATTCAATCACAATTCTCCCCATTACCCAAGCTCAAAAAACTTGAACAGAGTTGATTTTATTATTTAAGCTTTTGAAATGAAATCATTAAGAGTGACCTAAAAATGTGTTGACATCACCGCTTCAAACCTGTGTCCCCCTGACTATGGGTAGCTATAATACACTCCGAGTTATATCATCGATACGAGCGATGTTATAATAACATTATTGGTCTTCGTAAGTGTGTTGTCCTGAATATTCATTTCGCTGTACACCAGGGCTTCTCAACCTTTCTATTGTCGTGTACCCCCTTAGCTAAATGATGTGTCTTCATGTACCCCCAGCACAGTTAAAGGTTTGAGAAACTATAACAATACACTTAATGATTAATAATTAAATGTACTTATACGGTTGTATGTAAATATATACTGTACATTTTAACAAATAAAGTTTATTTAATGTAACCCTAGGGGTACATGTACCCTCGGTTGAGAAGCTCTACACGAATCCTACGCTACATTTGCAGCAGTCCCGGCCAACACATGAAATATGTAAACTTTTAGCCACCTTATACATAAAATTTTAATGAAGTACTCGAATGAAATTTTTCGTAAGCTTTTCCGTAACTGTTCCATAAAGTTTCTTGTTTTATTCAGCACGGGAGACAAGAAACATAAATTTTAAGAGTTTTAACATAAACGACATTTTATCAATGCTTTATAAGCTTCCCTGTCTATCGAGTTGCTGATGATAGATACCTTGTTCATCAGTTACATGAAATACGACGTTTCTCAAACCAGAAATACACTGCTTCACTCAAGCTAATGCCTCGTACGTCAGTATAATGACATGTACCCCATGCTTCTCTAATGGCAAGTGTTCCATCCTTCATTAGTGGTAAGGACCCCATGCTTTACTAATGGCAAGTGTTCCATCCTTCATTAGTGGCAAGTACCCCATGCTTTGCGAATAGCAAGTGTTCTATCTTTCATTAGTGGCAAGTACCTCATGCTTTACTAATAGCAAGTGTTCTATCCTTCGTAAGTGACAAGTACCCCATGTTTTACTAATGGCAAGTGTTCTATCCTTCATAAGTGGCAAGTATCCCATGCTCTATTCATAGCAAGTACCCCATGTTTTATTCAGGGCAAGTACCCCATGCTTTATTCTTGGCAAGTACCCCATGCTTTATTCATGGCAAGTACTCCATGCTTTATTAATAGCAAATATTTTATGATTCACAAGTGGTATATGCTCGACGATTTACCAGTGGCGGCAAATATTGTGAAGAATAAATTTTTGGATTATAATTATAGTATTCTAATGTGAGAAATTCAAATCACCACTGTTTAATTACACTTTCTTGCGTAATTAAACAATCAACCTCACAACAATCTTTCACCTACAAGAATAAGTTTCCCAGCAGCCCAGGTTCCTCCAGGACTGTACGGTGACTACGGTATGCACGGGACAGTAGAACGGACGTCGCTGCGACAGCGTGTGAAGGTTTCGTTTGTGTTGATGCTTTTCTAGGTCGTCGACACACCTATCTCTTATATTTTTTCGGCACCTGATACTGCACCCCGACTTCTACATCTAGGGTTGCTACCTCAGTGACATAGGATCACGTTGCTGTAGGGTTTAGCGAAGTCGTTGGCAGCTGCAGCCTCATCTTATATTCAGGATGACCGGCACTTTAAATTGTTGCGCAAACTTTAACACTAGGTTAGAACCGTTAAAAATAAACTCTTTTTACTCAATAACAGAGTGGTTGGAAATGTTTTATTAAAGAGTTAAAAGGACTTTAAATTTGGAACGTATTTGAGAAAAATTCGTTCTTTGAGTAGAGCAGGGAAATGAATTGTAGAAATTCGGAAGACATTTTTCTAATGAAAACAACAAACAGAATAACACCCTTAACTTATTTTTACCTCAAGAATTAGATTTTTAAATTTCTTTAGGTATTCTCAAAAGGGGCTCAACATTACATCGGTTTCGATGAAAGGTTCAAACGCCGCTACGTTGATTGCAGGACTGGACTGAAGACACCAAGAGTTTGGCGAATCCTAGCAAAGGCTTCAACAATTCTACCGATCAAGTTTTCTTTGGAATGAATCACTGTTTCGTACACCAAATTCTTCTAATATCCCAGATGTGTAAATCTAGGTGCGTAAAATCAGAAAAACTTGTAGTAGGCCAAATTAAAATTTTAAGTACTTGTAACTCTTAACGAAGCATTTTCGATCACGCAGCTATTGAGAAAAATAGTGCATTTCATCGGTTCTAACCTTATGTTAAAGTTTGTTCAGTGAAGTGCCGATCACCCTGTACATTACCGAGGACCTTAGAACTATCATTAATATTACTATAACTTCTTAGGAGCAGGTTCTATCCCTATTACTACCTAGGGCTATTATGAGCTGATTTCTTAAACTATTGAATTATAATATGAACTACGTTCTTTTTCACAGCCTCAACATATAATCCAATTTTTCGAAGATTGCTTTGGAGAAGTTAGAGCCCCTGGTTCTTCTGCAAACCCATTAACTGCCATTCTCCTGAACTCACTTTTCCAATAACTTGTGAGACGTGTTCCCTTTTATTGCCAAGAAAGCTCAGATTAGCAGTAAATGCTTTATGTCTCACTAATGAGTAATACAAGATGTTTTACAGGAAGCAAATACTCCATGTTTCACAAGAGGTAAATACCACATGTTTCACTAGAAGCAAATACTATGTTTCATCAAAGCCAAATACCCTATGGTTCACTAGAGGCAAATGTGCCATGTTTCACAAGCGGCCAACACTTTATATTTTACAGGAGGCATATACCATTATTGTTCACTAATTGTAAAACTATCATGTTTTGCAGGCAGTCGAGGAGAGGGGCGACGCTTCGTGGCTAGGACTTCTAGGATATTTACGCAAGTTTGGAAGTTGCTATTTGCATAGAAATTGAGTGATTGGGTGTCATTCGGCGTGACGCCTGGACAAGAAATTCATCGTGCAGTTGAATTTTCATCAGGGCGAGTTCCTTTCATTTTAGCCACAAATGAAGTTTTTGCGATTAGAAATACGTACATGGTGAGAACATGATGAATTTCAAAAATGAATTGCAACATTGTTGAAGTCACTTTCTCACTCCTTCAAAGTTTTATGAAGGTTATGAAATGTTTACTCTTGTGTGCATTTTGTATAATTTAATTTCTATTCACAAACACATTAGGTACTAAAGTGCCCATTTATTGTTTAGTATTGTTCATTGTGTCCATTGTTTAATCATGTTATGCTAGTAAGACAAGAGTCTTAGACTTAAATTACAAACTCGAGCCACTGAAGTAATTTTCCGTTTGTAACACTCTTCGTCACTTTGACGAGCTCGGACCTACCGAGCTCGGACCTACCGAGCTCGGACCTACCGAGCTCGGACCTACCGAGCTCGGACCTACCGAGCTCGGACCTACCGAAGATCGTTTTCAAAGGGGTTGCCTTTGAACTTCTTGCCCCACCTCAGACTGTCTAAGTAAAAGGAAGGATCGACGAAACCCAAAGAGACCCAATGCGGACATTGTAAAGGAAATTATGCGTGATCCGATAAACATCGGGTTCCCTGTCAATACGTGCGCATGTTATACTCAATATCCCATGGCATTAACTATTCAGGAACTGGAACGCTAAAAAAATCGGCCAAGACCAAAGATTTAATTAAATTCAACGAGGGTGGAGTCGGTTTTTCGGGTGAAAAAATTCAAAGTTGAGGTGAGGGTGAACTGCCACTATGGCAGAGAGGAAAATTTCCTAGCAGACATGCATGACTCCCAACGAACAGTTTTCAGAGCTCAAAAACACGCCTTGGAGATGGTGTTTCACTAATGGAAAAATCCCAAGTTTCACTGAAAGCAAATACTCCATGTTTCATTGGAGTCGAATAGTCCATGTTTCACGAGAGCAGCATATCTTAACCTGTAGTGAATTCCCCACTGGTGGGGAATGGTGGAGTTGCCAGGTGGGAAATTTCGTGCATTTGTTTCCAACCACAAAAAACTAATAGGATTTCAAAATCTAATACATTACATCCAAACATTGACTGATTTACCAAACCACAAGCATTTACAGTCTTTTTCAATAACAAAAACAACCATAATGAGATATTGTATGTCATGTTTGGGTAAAAGTGACGACACTGTTGGGTTAGGAATGTCATAGACAAGTGAAAGGAAGTTGCTGTGGTGGGGAATGGAAAGTTAGCTCACTAAAAAGTGGGGAATTGGGTGAAAAAGGTTAAAAACCACTGCACAAGAGGCACATACTCCATGTTTCATTGAAGGCAAATACTCCACGTCGCACTAATGAAAAATACCTAATTTAATCCATACCCCATTTCATGTTCTTAATAGGGAACTCTCTTTTTTCTTCACTAAAGGGAAAAAATCAGCAAACACTGGGATATCGAGCCCATTTTGACTCCAATACTTGGGAAGCTGTGAAGTTTTCTAAAAAAACAAGTCATTCACCTTCAAACCGGTCATAGGACCCTGCACTCATCGAACAAGAAACAAAAGTAGTGGCAAATCAAAGTTTTACATTAATCGCACCCTCCTTATCGCTCGATCTCAATCCAATGGATGTTCTGTTTGGTTAATTTTGAAGTATCTATTTATTAATTTTATGACTTTTTACGTCAACTATTTTTCATACTTTTCACTACCCATGTTCACAACCGGATAAAATCGGTCTACAATTTTTCCCAAATTCTTTTGTTACTGTATGAAAAACAAAAGTGAATTTCGAGAAATGTCTAAAGAAGTATGTTTCATGCAGGCAAAAACATAAAATTCATTATCGAGGAATTTAATAGACGTATTAATCAAGTTGCATTCGCTTAAGAAGTCAGAGCACTATACAACGCGGCACTCAGTTTTATTGAGTTTTTCATTCAGTTTGTCTATGGTCCAATGATTCGATTTGCGCGCTAATTACGGAAAAGGCTGCAATGGAGAGAAGTGCTCTCAAGCTCGAATAGAACTGCTCTGGATTTCATTAGGTAAAAACTTTAGCTTCTTTTCAATTGATGCATTTGTAGCATAATTCGTTTATAGTGAAATATGGCAGTAGACTTTCTTCATTTGAAACCCATAAATAGAAGCAACTTTAGTTTATAATCGTGGGCATAAACTCATCCCATAAAAGTTTATCACGCTAAGGTTATTGTATTCATCAGAGTTTCTTAACGGTATCAATAGAAATTACAGTACCACGTCAGTATTCACTAATTTACTCCATCAATTTACATAACTTCATCAAGTGCAAAAAGAAACACCTTAAATTGCAAATCTATCGTCCGTGGTGAATTAAAGATGTTCATATATTAATGAAACGTGGATTAGATTTATTTGACTACATTTGTACAGAAAACAGTAACCATGCAGTCACAAATTTATATGACAGCACAACACAATCTCGGTACAGCCGTCCAGTTACGGAAGTGACAAGTCAGTGACACTGCTATTGTGCTCAGCAGACCAGAGCTGGCTGACCTCCGACATGTGACGAGCGGCATATTGGGCTGCAGCTGGTAACATTGATATAAAAGACTTCCCATCTGCGCACAGCTGGCACAACCGTCGTCCAGCCTGAGCGTGCTGCTGCAAAGGAGCAAATAAATTACAGTCAATGCGGTCCTGCAGAGCTCAAGATGTGCGAGTGTAAGGCTGCTGCCTGCAGCGTGTACAAACGAGCTCAAATGCTAGCGCGAGAGCGATTTTGCAGCAGCGTGAAATAGCGCTTTTCCGGGGCAGCTTGAGCGAGTGATGGTGGAGGTGACTTCCAGTTATGAGACGGAAGATGGTTAGTCATGGTGAAATGCTGAATGTTTTGACATATGAATGGAAATACTGAGAATGGTGGAAGTTTTAAACGAGGAAAAGCTAAAGCCATTGATGAAAGACTGCATGATTAATGTTACTTAGCAAATAAGACATGAGAATGGTAATAATTAGGAATGGTATGAGTTATTTACGTACGAATGATGCAAGCGGTGGTTGTAAGAGTAAAGGAAGTTAATTATACGGACACAACAGAAATAAAAAGCTGCAAAAGTTGTTGATTTTGGCGTGAAAGAATTTATCGATTATGTAGCAGTGTGATAAAAAATTCTGAAATGATGTTCAGTACACGTATGCAGAAACGAGTTTTCTTCTGGAATTTTCATCGAATGTGTTTGCACAATAGATGAGCATACGTATATACGCACAAACATTGCTGAAATATTATCGTGATAGCTTTCCTTACTTAACATTAATTCATGCGCAATCGATAAGGGTCATCAAAATTTGAAAGAAGCAACAACATAGACCTAAATGTGGTTGCGGAAGCAAAATTAAATACCGAAAAGAAAATAACAAAATGGTGAATAATGCTACTTCATCATCAACTGAAAAGAGAGAAATCAAAATTATAAATGCACACGATACTGAACTTTTGTTTCCTGTTTGTGCTCAAATACCCACATGAAATTATTTTAAAGTGAGGCATAATTCACCTTCTAAATATTAGCACAGTCAGTCAACGGCACCAAGGGTTCGAAGAGTTAATGAGTGGCACGTGTGTGACGCTCGTGCTTAATGCGCTTGTCAGGTAATTAACGGCCTAAGGATGTCTGAGATTAACTAACGATGGTAGACCCCACACACCACCCGATGCCCGTTGGACGTACACTCGACTCTGTCTTTGTATCACAAAACGTGTGAAGCTACGACAAAAATTTTCTAGCTAAAATTCTGTCATTTAATCGAGATATTAACCGAAAGTATATTTTACAAACAGTTCAGAAACTGAAAAATTTTAATTATTAGAACAACTTTAATTTGGAAATGGGAATTGAACAATTGATGCTCAGTGGAAAATATTGCTGTTGCAGGTATTACTTGGTCACCTTACACTTTCGTACAAATTTCATAGTTTCTTCAAAAAGATCATTTCATTTTTTATCTCCTGAATTTTTCTTCTCCTTTTCTTAAACTTTCAATCTTAGATGAATTATTTATTTCAAAAGTTTGAGTGAACACATTAGGAAGAAAGGCTGCCATCTCATTCAAACCGTCCAGTGTAAAGATGGCATTATATTACGAAAGTCTCTCAAACTCCAGCATAAACATTAGCGTAATTCCTTGACCATTAAATTAAATAAAATTAGAGGTAAATCGCATTTTTTTACAGGCAAATGAGTTCCAACTAATTGTGCATAATTATCTTTTTTCTTCATGAACAAATTCAAACTCGCAAAACCGTTGCGGAATTCACTGCGTTAACCTGAGTTCTACGCCTAGTTGGCTGATTGATGATCCTAAAACTCAATGAGTAATTTTGGCCTTTAGGTTAATAATGACTTTTAGAAAACCCCATTATCATATTTTTTACAACATGTCCTATGATAGGAAGTACGTGCACGAGTTTTTTCACGTCGCTCAATGATTGCATCGTGAGCTACCCACATAACTTGTCCATAACGATGAAGCAAAGTTTCTCTCTTGAAACAATGCCTGAAGAAATGGTGCAAAAACCAGGTTATACGTTGACGCTGTTCATGTTCTTTACTAGCATAGAATTAGATTCTGTGCATTTTACACTCCGGAAATTCTCTAAATTGGGTAGAGTTTTTTTTTTAAGCGTATGGGGTAATCCATGATAAAAATTTTTGCAATACTTGTAGGTTTAGTTTGCGGCAAAGCTGAGGCATGTTAATTGAGTGTGAAGGCATTATGTAAATAAAAATGTAGACAATACTACACGGAACGCGCACTGTGCTAATTGTTTAACACAATTTCATTTATGAATACAAGAATTAATCAACATCATTTTGGCAACAAGAGAACGCTTCAGTTCCCTTGATACCAACGAGTAATTCAATATATCAGCTCTTCGCTTTTCAATTTCAATAAGCGGATTTCGTTATGTTCTCCCTTACATGAACTTGACCGCTATGTGTACATCAATTTGGAAATCACTGCTCAATTCGTGGAGTCTTTTTATTCTATTCGAACGTTCATTGCAATTGAAAGACTCGTTCTTCATCACATGCAAATCAGTTCATTCAAGGTCACTGAATGAACATGGATCAGTTTACATTGAATTTTTATTTGGAGTAACTGAAGTGTCTGCAAATCAGTCTACCTTGAATTGACATTTGCTGGAATATTTTAACATATCGAGTTTGTTTTCCTGCACGGTGGGCAGAATTATACAAATTAAAATTAATTTCATGGTTGATTACAGTACTTATTTTAAGCTCCTTGAGTCAGAGATGTGAAAGATTCAATTTCTAAATTTAAAGCTCATGTTCCAAGTACGGTTTTCGAATCCAATTTCCGCCAGTCATTTCCGTTTTCTTGTGACAAAGTTTAGTTCCGACAGCGGTTCGTTAGCTGATTCAAAGTCCTGTTTGTTTTTCATTTGAAAATTAAGCTAAATTGATTGAGCTTAACTAATTCTAGTTAGATGAATCTAACCAGACAGTGTGCGTTGAAATAAATTGACCACGTAGAATTCCCCATGGTTGTTGTTTAGATGGAAATTCTTTAAATTCTCAGAGCACATGACAAACATTTCGATCAAAGAAAATTATTTCTTGGTCTTTGTCCTGCAAACGCTACAAAACCAAAAGAACTCGAACTTTCCAAGTCAGGAGTCTTTCTTTTGCTTCAAAGGACATCCAATACTTGAAGAGACTGCAGCTTTCATTTCGTTCGTTTGAGTAATGAGAAACAAAGACCCCCTGCCAACTTTATTTATTGCGATTGTGCGGTGAAAGTTTTGAACAAACGTTTCAAAGTTTGGCACAAAATACAGGCCCGGCCCGTTCCGAGTAAATGGAAAGGCTGCAGCAATTTCTCCGGAATGGCGTATCCAAATTACACGTCATCTTAGTTTCTTCCAACTCCACCGATGCGAAAGTGGACAAAACTGCTGAGAATTTGGTCCCAAACACCTGGTCTTCCAGGGTTATTTTCCTGTCGGTTTGATTTCATCTCGCACGTCCAGCATAAATTTTTTTTCTTAAATGTAAAAAACTCTTATGGAATTTTCACGAAAACTTGAAATTTCCTTGAAGGAAGATGGTTTTAAGAACTTTCCTTTATATACATCAATTATTACACGCAGAACTCGCTCTGCTTTCAATTATAGCATAGGATGAAATTCAGTATTCTGCTCTCAGAAATAGGATGGAGAAAACTTCAACTTTGTTTTCATATTGAGTGTACTATTCATGGTTTTCAGTACTAGGTGAGAAGAAATGTAGATTGGTCCTGGTCTAACTCATAATTTGAATTAGACAGGCTGCTTTGTGGAAAGGTTCTGCTTCACACGTATATTTTACGAAAAGTATTTCCTATTGCTTCTTTCTAGTGTTTTTCGATGAAATGCTTTTAATTAGTAAAGAACTTTTTAATTTCCGTTGGAACTACGATCATTAGCTATTTTTTACTTAAAATACAAACTTGAGACAGATTGTGGGCAGTCAAGTTTCAAAAAACTTTAATAAAAAATAAACTTCAAAACCAATAAATAATAAAAAATAAATTTCATAATTAATATATTGTATTTCCATAAATTGATTGAGACTTTGAAATATTTCATCCAACTGACGACGAATTTTCATCAAAATTTTCACACACGTCTCGAAAACAAAAAGTATCTTATGACCTGCCTTGAAACAAGGAAACCCATCACACCAAAGTTAGAATATTTTAAAATCGACTTCCCTGTCTTTGCATTGAATACCTAACGTAGGTCTTTGTTAGCTAAACACAAAATCATCCTCAGTATTGTATAAAACTTTATAAAATTACAATCATCAGAGCATATCTGATTCCAGATAGAACAATTTCATTTTGAAAGAATTAAAACAAAGAACTGAAACGCCCTTGAATTATTGGCTATTTCATTTGCTACGAGTCATTAAAAAAGACTGGAATTTCCCCTGTAAAATAGGAGTTCAAAGTAACTTTTCGTAAGAGGCCCTTAAAACTAAGTCAAGAGTCTTAAACTTTCGCAACAAAGTTAAAAGAACTTAGACTTCCAAAGTGAAGAATTATTCATCTAATGGTCTGTAGGAGCATTTGAAACTGTACGAGGACGGCATCACAGTCTCCGATTACTTATTTTATTGTGTTACATGAACTTCGCCTCGTTATGAAATCATAGTACTATATGAGTTACTTTTAAACGTTGTGTACTGATATGTGTTGTAGTAAACGAGTCATGCTTACCGCTGGGTGACCGAACGTTGAGTGATATACGAGTTAAGAGACCCACTGGCACTGCAATTAATTTTTGTACGATTAATTTTCTGGCTGGTGTTTAAATTTAACTAATAGGCTAGTTAAAATTGAGCCTGATAATGAAAGCAAAATATGATATCACTCAAGTTTGGTATCTGGCCGGCGTTTAAATTCAAATACAATTCGAGTTAAGCTAACTACTTGAATTGAAATCTTAGCATCACACAATGCTCACAGTTGGTGCCGAAATCAAAGTTCTGTACTAGTTAAACTTACATGTGGTGTTGAAATCTAAGTCGTATGCAAGTTAAACTATGGCGGTGTTTAAATCTAAGTTGTAAAAGAGTCAAGCTTGTAGGTGGTGTTGAAATCAAAGTTTTATACGAACTAAACTCACGGGTAGTATCGAAATCTAACTAAAACTGGACGAGTTAAGCTCTCCCGTAGACATTTCTATCCCGGTCATCTCGTGAGTACGAATAACAAATTTTCGAGGTCATGCTGATTGCTTGCTTTTCATGTTTTCATAGAACAATATTTTCAATGTATTGTTTAAACCTACCTTGGTTGTTTAGATCGCGTAACAATAGAATTGCAAATTATCGTTGATGAATGGAGTTTAAAGAGCTTTGGAGCACTTTCATTATCTCTGTGCGTACGAGAGGATAGTGATACGCTGGAGAACTGCGACGTTTACTGATAGCAATGTTGTTACAGAGTGGGATGCGGTCCAAATGCGCATCTGAGAATGCTGCGAGCATACTTAATTATCCTCGCAAAACGGGGTCAGAGGACAAACGCACTAACGCGCTCCCACATGCCTCCCCTCTTGAACAAAACTAACGCATAATTAATTCATTAAAAAAAAACATCCGAAAAACTGTAAACCAAAATACAAAAATGAAAACAAAGTTTTGAGATTCAAATAGATATTCAAAATGAAAACCCCAATCAAAAACGTATGTACTGCAACAGCACAGAATGCTTGCTAACATACACGTAATTAATAAAAATTTGTAATGTTAAAACAACGAAGTTAGCACAGTCCGCCATTTCGAAAATAAACTATAAGCAACAATCACTAAAGGTTAAGGTGGTTACATATGCTAAAATGCTGAGAGCGAAACAACACGAAAAGGAAAAAAGGCAGCGTAAGCAAATGAAATAATAGAAATTGCCTTTATCCATAGAATAACACATTAGAATGAATTAGCATTCAAATAAATTACACAACATTTACTGGGCATTGAATAAGCTCGCAAAGAGACGAATTGGCTCTATCAACTTCAAAACTCAATTGGTATAAATGGCTAAGGTAAATTTGTTTTCACAACGTTATTTATTTTAAATACTTCTGGAGAATGCTTCGCGTGTGTTCGCATTGAGTAATGAAAACAAGGGAAACATTAAATACGACTGCGTATATTAAAATATCGAATTCTAAAGAGTTACAAGCACTGGAGAATGTTTCGTCACAAGCAAAAATTAACACAAAGACATACCAGCAGAAAAGAATTTCAACCTTCGAAAAATTCAGTCGATTCAGAGTACGCAAATTTTCATTAACATATGAACGACTTGGATTCGCCGACCTAAAACAGAAATAAGTTCGAAACTAATACACCAAAAAACATTTTAGTAAATTACATTTACGAATGACAGTAATTTATCGCATAGAAAAAGTTTTGGAAACCGCAAAATATTGGAAAAGTTAAAACCAAAAATCATACATCATATTGTGAATCAAACAGACAACTATTAAAGTTAAAGTTATGGTTATAATACGCTTGATTAAATACGTCCAACACGGATTAAATACGACTAAATATATGTTAAAAACGCTTATATATCCGCTTTTAATGTAGAATCAAAACACTTTAACCACGGAGGTTCTTCAAGGAAACTTTGAGAAACTTTACATAAATAGCCATAAATAGTTGAACAAGTCTACTACAAAACGCAATAATTAGTGAAAACGTTTCGAAAATTTTGAAAATCTAACAAAGGAAAAATGAGTAACAGTCATGTAACAACAAAAATCAAGTCAATTCGGGCTCAATGGAACTGTTTAGAAAAAAAATAAGTTTAGGAAAAACCATTTGCTATACAAGTCTTAATAGCAAGTTGCTAAAAAAACAATGATACAATATTGTTCTAATTTTTCAAACACCGTTAGCAATAGCATTTTAGATTCAATTTCAAATGTTCTATCACCGATGATTTACAGCAAAAAACTTTGAAGGCAAAAAGAATTACTCAGAAACTACGCATAACAACAACTTTCGTATTGTTGACGCAGGTACAACTGCCCCATGTACAGATATCACGTTACCGTGTTCCAAGATGCAGTGTTACCACTCGCACACTCGCGACCTGAAATTGGAAAAAATACGAAACGATTAGCATGGCTGAAGCGGAAAATTTAGTACATGAATGCACAAATAAAGTGAAATGAGAAACACCTTTAGTGTCAGAGGGATCATTTACCGAATATTACTATTTAGTCAATGACGAGTAAACTTCCTTAAAACTATTAAGTCAATCATTTCAATGGCAAACAAAAAATTGCTTTCTCATTAGCATTCGAGAACTTTCCAGTAACACAAATGCTACCCCAAAAGAATGACTAAATTCCGCATAGACTTTTAATTTTCCTGACCAACATTCACTATCCTCATTAAAAAAAATGCATCAGCAATCTTATCTCGCAAGTGTGGAATTCAAGGACTAAAATGAACTTGTTAATTCAGCGTTTCTATCTTGAGCAACACTGGGGCATTCTCAGCCTCGATGCACAAAGAAAAAAAAACAAAAATGTGCAAGATCGTCAATGCTTCTTGCAGCGACAGATCGCATTCAATAATCACGTGCTGCTTTTGCACAAGAACATTGCGTATTGTAATACTGTACTTGTTATACTGTTGCACTGTAAACAGTAACTTATTTAATGCTTCACATATCGCGTTACAATAATGCCTTAATCAAAATCAAGAAACTCAAGCATATACGTGGTTAAAATGAAACATAAGCAAAAATACAAATGAAAAACTTAATTGAATACATAAAAAACACACACACGAACGGAATTTTTACGGTACACATACATGAATAGTTGTCAAGGCAAAAAATCAATATTGGCGTTAATGGATCTTAATTTTAAACATTCAATCAGTAGTAATAAGTCCCATGGGAAATTTGGTGAACTTGACGACAAATTGCATTCTTTTACGACGGATTACTTACAAATTTCATGGCCTAAAACTAAACAGCAACGTGCAACAGTCGAGTCATGAGTCGTAAAGTTCACGTGTCATACTATACAGGATAAAACATGATTCACATTACTTTCACTTTCTGCCATATTACTTTACTAATTCTACCAAGTCACAATGGCATCGTCAATAGAGGTCATGAGTCCGCTCGCACCGAACGTGCGGCGTCAGAGTCAGCATTCGCTCAGAGTTTAACATTCTGCGTGCTGCTGCGTGCACCTCGTGAAGCTGTCCATTTCTCCTTCCTCTTATCTAATTACCAGACCACCACGTGTGGTTAATTAACCGAATTATCGTAACAACTTGAAATATTTCGATTTAAAAACCTCTATCCATTACTGAGAAATTGAAGAACTGTTTGACACGCACCAAAGTTGAGCCCACTCGAATAACAGCTCAAAGGCCTAGCGTTAATGGGGAAGTAATTAGTTAAATTATATTGTAAGTGGAAATTTAATTAATTCACTGTCAGTAAAGGAAGAGGCGCATCAGCTCTCTCATTACGTAATAATACGCTTTTGGAAGCAATCATTGAAGCCCCTAGAGCATATCTGTAAATTAAATTATTATATATAAGATGATGACTGAAGAATAAACAAATATGTTTGAATTCATTATTTCAAAAGTTTTAACCATTAAGTTACCATGGACTTAACTGTTCAATTCATGCGTAACTGAGAAGCTTGATGGTTTCAATTGGGGTTAATAGTCAGATAGCTTGTATATATAGCTTCAATCCTGGGCGGAAATAAAAACTATTTATTTTATTGATAACGTGATTACTTACTACTTAACTCGTGATTACACACTGTGAGAAAACACAGTTAAAATAAACTAGTTTCATTCTTGATCTTTCTTTCCGACGAAATTTATTCACTTCTGATGAATTTTAAGCATTTTTGAAGCATATGTTTTACTCGTTTTTACAGCAGATTTGTAACGCTAGTTTATATGAAACATAAATGATCACCTACGCGTAATGATTCTGTCTTCACTTTTCAATGTTTAGAGTAATTTTCCGATTCATTTTATGTTGTTTCTATGATAACTTTAGCCCAGGCAAAGCACCGTGTCTGGCAAATGCAGATAAAAACCCGTCTCAAGTTATTTATTGACTCTTTGCGTGAAATATGAGACTCCGTTTGCGCTCGTCACAAAATACGCAACTGCTTGCCCATTCCCAACGTAACAAAAGTTCACTGGTTCATTTAACTCTTGAATGTTCTCCGTTTCTCGTACAACAAAAATTATGTTGATCAATTCATAAGAGAGAGATGAAAATATCTTTAAATTTCTTACTTAACTCATAGAATAACTGGCTTAATTTCCATTTAGCAAAAAAAGTAGCCCTAATAAAAGAAAATCCCGTAGATTCCACACAGCCAAATTTGAAGCTTTTCCAATTCCCATTAAACTACAAGAATGTTACCTTATTTCTCGTATTGAAACAAAATGTGCACTCTTACCAGATCCCCCAAAATAGAATGTTGGTTCGTTGGCCCCGCTGAGTCTGACCACACAGCCCGCAGGCCGCCTCGCAGCCGCGGCACGTCCTGCGAGGGCAATGCGCGGCGACATCGCGCGTCTCGCACCAAAGTTAGAGCGAGGCTGGCCGCAGCCCTCGCGCAGATGGCGCTGCAGAGTCAGCAGTTTTGTCATTTTAAGAAGTTTTAGGTTACAGTGGCTCTGGCTTTAGCCATTCTAACTTATATCAGCAACTTTGCCCTCCGCGAAATACGAGTGTTGTTAGCTGAGCACCAAACGCCGCTGTGTTCCTTGAGCAAGTCTTGCTTTTCATTCGCCTGAACTTCCGCATGATGCCATTTTAGTGAATTAATTTGAACTGTTTTGGTCATTTTGTGTGATTTAGATTCTCGTTTATTCGAAAAAAATTGTTTCTTTGTAGGTATGTATTATATTTTGAAGTGTTGATTATATTGTTTACGTGAATACTGAACATGTCCGGGAAATTTGCCAGCGCACAAACAAAGCGTTACAGACGAGTCCATGAAAAGATGTATTGAATAACTCCCTCAGCTTAGTTTAATAAATTTCATAAAATCTAATAAGAATGTTTTTCTAACATCAAGAAAAAGGAAAACTTTTTTACAGCAGAAGCAAATCATTTACCTGAGAAAAATAGCTTAGTTAAAGCAAACTTTGTAATTTCTCATAAAAATTTTTCCTAGAGAATGTTATTCGTCCGCGCATTTGAAACGAAAACCAAATTATAGTCTCCGTAATCACAAAAGACATCAGAAGTTCCTATTAATTTCACGTCAGATACTAGATATTCGCACGCCGAGCACCAATCAATGTTCGTGTGTGTGTGTGAGTGCAATGTCCGTTGGTTGTGCTAGAATTCTAGGGTAATTATTGTTTTCTTTACCCATACTCAGGGTAATAACTCCTTTCCACACCCATACTTGGGTAATTGTTTCCCTTACCCAAATTTGACGTAATTTATTTTTTCCCGTTCCCTCACTTCAGATAGTTATTGGCTCCCTAACACATTCAAAGCAATAATTGCTTCCCTTACCCACACTTAGAGTAGTTATTGGCTCCCATTCCACTTAGAGGAATTAGAGCCTTCCTTAACTACACTTCGTGCATTAATTTTCGTCTCTCTAACACACACCTAGGGCAATTATTTTTTCTCTCACGCTAACTTGGTGTAATGGTAATGCTGGTTCTCCTAGCTTACATTTGTGTAGCTCTTGAATGAATACTCTTCAACTATGTAACAAGACGACATTCAGGTTCCAAAACCGAAATATTAAGGAATTTTAGATACAATAAATCGCCCCTCTTCCACCAAGAGGTAACTATTCAACACAAGTCTACAAGATTTTGATTCATTTTATTTTTATTTTTACTTGCACTGACAAAAAACACGAGGAATTTCCGTCCTTGCGTTAACTACAGCAATGGCTTCTCAGAAATCTATTCAAATTTCATTCAAGGTCATTTTGGAGTCAATTGAGAAGCGAGTGACGCACGGCTAGCGTTTGGGGTCACCGCAACGATTTGCTCGTACAATTTTGAGAAATTCTTGTCTCACTCCCAATGTGTTGGGGTAACTGCTCTCCTTCGTGTGTTGAGGTAACTGCTGTCCCATGCATGTTAGGGTAACTACTGGCAAGGACCAGTACCCGGATGATAAAATTGAAGCTGAGCGCCAGAACTTTACCGTGTGACCGAAAAAACCTTGGGGAAACACACCGCGTGATGGAATTTTCTATATAGGAACCAAAAAAGGGTTTGCAGGGGCATGTAGAGCTCCAGAGTTTTATCTATTGGCAAAAAAAGCATTTAGAGAAGAGTAACATGGACTGAATGTTCACTTTCAAACAGCGAAAGCTCCGGAGAAATACACTGAAGATAAAATATTTTCTATTAAATGGAAAGAGATTTTAAGCGAGACACCCAGCAGCAGCAGCGGCACCAAAACCTGAACTGTGAGCGTTGCATGCGACGGCCTATCTTCGCACCTCAGGCATCAGGAGTAGTTTTTCGAGATGAAGATGTCAGACTCGAAATGTTGCGACTTGAGTCGTGAGTTAATATTCATGTCAGATAGATTATAATGGATGGTGAAATAGAGCACTTCCTGATAGATGTATGATTATTATGCAGACCATGCGTTTCAGATACATTTGAATTTCTCTTACTATGTGTGTGTAAATACCTCAAAGGCAAAATTTCATGACGTGACTAACTGAATTCAGTCATGGCAGGTGCCAGCTCATAATAAAAAATAAAAAATACATGAGCTTACTAAATTTTCTTGGGCTCAGCAGAGTTCTTGAAGTATATGAGTGTTACTGAGCTCTAAAAAAATATAACTAAGTTCCAGGGGGTTTGACTGAGTTACAGAGGTGTATGACTGAGTTACAGGGATGTATGACCAAGTTACAGAGGAGGATGATTGAGTTACAGGGGAGTATGGCTGAGTTACAGGGATGTATGACCGAGTTACAGGGGAGTATGACCGAGTTTAGAGGAGGATGATTGAGTTACAGGGGAGTATAACCGAGTTACAGAGGAGGATGATTGAGTTACAGGGGAGGATGATTGAGTTACAGGGGAGGATGATTGAGTTACAGGGGAGTATGACTGAGTTACAGGGGAGTATGGCTGAGTTACAGGGATGAATGACCGAGTTACAGAGGAGGATGATTGAGTTACAGGGGAGTATGGCTGAGTTACAGGGGAGGATGATTGAGTTACAGGGGAGTATGGCTGAGTTTCAGTGGAGGATGATTGAGTTATATAGGTGTATGACTGAGTTACAGGGGTGTATGACTGAGTTACAGGGAAGTATGACTGAGTTACAGAGGTGTATTACTGAAATACAAAGGCGAGTGACTGAAATTGCGAGATACATGACCTGAGACCCAGAAATAAATGACGAAAATCCAAAAAGGTGTGACTGAAATCCACGGGTGGCTGAGATCGAGGTGTGCATAACTGCACGCCAGAGGTGTTTGACTGAGATGTACGACTGAAATTCAGAGATGTTTACCAAGACCCACGGAAGTATTGTGAAATGACTATTATCACTGCACCAGGTATGTGATGCTCGACAACAGCCGAGTTTGAGGGCTGCCCTCGCTATCCAGGTCATTTATCACACGCAGATAACAGTGTCAGGTCAGCCTGCAACTTTTGGTCTTGTTCGTGTGAGGCGGGGATAGCGCCTACGATATTACGCCCCACTCTATTGACCAGCATAAGTTTACACAGAAGCAAGCTCCCCATCAGCGCATTTCATCGTGTTGAATCGAATTATTTCGTGACGATGCGCTGTTGGATCGTTTGGTGTGGTGAGCACAGACGCAGATGTTGGAGCGTCAATCTTCACGAACCTAAACTATCTTTTTGAGGGTAGTGTCGTGGAAATTCTTGTGCATTATTTTGCGTAGCCACAATGCCATTCTGGAGTATCCTTGCTGCGTGTTCAATCTTAAGGTTTATGGGAGTGGTTTTATCGAACTAAGCGTGAAAATCACAAGGAAACGCATTTAAATTGAAAAACTTAATTGGAAAAAATGACAGTCGATATCTTTGTACAATGGCTATGATAATGAGACAAAACCTTTTTAAAGAATTATAATTTTGAGGTATTATTAGTTATGAATAAGTAAGCGGTTTCTCAGGATGTTCAGGTAACGCATATTCGACTTGGGTGAACCGGTGTTGAAAGAAGAATAAGGTTTTAAAGATTACCACAATTTTAACATTTCAAAGGAAATTTGGCGCAGAGCACATAACAAATACACAAAATTAGAAATTAAAACAAGACACAATAAATACTGACACCCGGACAGCAATAGTTAATAAATTTAAACAATATGTACTTCACGCAAAACTTTTACCACAGCACTGCCATTGCTACGAAATTAAGAACTCTTAAACCCTGCTATTAGAGTCGACTGCTTGGAGCCGGCCTGATCTTCATTTCTAGCGTAGAAAGTGAAGTTGTAGGTCGAATGAATGCCGGAAAAGACGCGAAGTCAAGTCCACGAAAATACTCGCAATTATAAAAGCCAGGAAATTTTTCGGTTTCCAGAAACCGACACCCGCAGAAGCCTCCGGCACACTTCGGCTTTCAACTCCAAGTTACGTGGAACAATACAGATTCTTCTGAACACACAGGAACCGGTTGGGTTGTGGCTGGGCTTGCCCCGAGTATCCCAGTCTGGGGGTCGACTGACGAACTCACTGAAGAATATACCAAGATGACAGTGATACACACTAAAACACGAAATAATAAGAATATTGGCAGGGCTATTACGTCAAAACTAACCGATAAATGAAGCACATAAGTTTCGTTACCAAACCGCACCTCTGCGTCAAGCGGTGACTGCTGAAGCTATGAATAAACACATGGATTTCTCGGACTTTACTATACAGGGTGTGTTCAGCAGGTATTGTCTTCTAACGCAAGATATAGTAATGAAGACAGGTGTTCGAATGTAAAAGCTGAAGCTCAAAACCGGACGACATAAACTTAGAAAAGTTTAACTCGAAAACCCTTTAATACTCACGGCTTTCCATTCCCTTGACACAGGATAAATAGAAATTAGCTTGTCATGCGTTGAGTCTTTATCACAAGGTTTTTCTTTTGCCAAAATGAAAATATTTCCCTGGAAGTTGGCAAGATATCATCTGAAGTGAGGGAATTTCGATTGATTGTAGTTTCTTACTGAGGTGTAAAACTCGTAACACTGTATTACAATTCAGGATAATTGTTACAAAAGTAAAGAAATGAAAACATATTCTTTGAAAGGAAAAATCAATCTACTTTTTACTATAAAAATCCGTGAATATTTGTTTGTGAAATTATGTAAAACTACCGCTGATTGGCGTTGAAAAAGTTTCTCTTTTCTTGGGTTCAGAGACATCAGCCCTTCTGAATGGGTACAAACATCATCAGTGTACAGACCACAAAATGACACCAGCACTTTTTGGCCACTAACATCACTAACGCACAAACCACACTCTAACACCCGATACTTGGCGGCGGTGCAAAAGTCAACTTGAGCTCAAAAGTAACTGGGCCAAACTTTGAACAAATATAGATAGCTACGACCAGCGAAATGAAACGCGGAAGCTAACTTGATCCCGTCGAAAATGATTCCTTTCGAAAGTAGTGGCCTCAAATTCGGTAATGACAGACTCGTAAGTGACAAATCGGTCCTTCGCAGAGTAATGACGAAAGCATCGATTGCAGCGCAGCGGTGTGACAGTGGCTTATATCGCGCAAATGAGCCCGATGTCACCGGGCAGTCACGCACCAGCTCATTTTGGAGGTGTTTCGGATCTGCTTCGCTTCATTGCTGCACTACGTCACTAACAGGATAATTGTGGTGCTTTGCACCTGCAATATATGATTCAAATTGCTTGTGAAAAGTCTGTTGACTTTGATGCTGAGTAGCACTTTTGATACACTTATATGAAGACCGATATTTTTTAGCCAACGTTTCTCGCTGAGTTACCTTTGTTATCCCATTCACGCATGTGTGACAAAAAAGAAGCGTGACACTGACGCAGGGATAGGAAACAATCGTAAAATAATGCTAATTTATTTCATTTCAAATCAATGAATGAAGGTTTTATCCTGTGAATGGGCTGGAAGAAGGGAGAGACTGGGACAACAGCAAGCCCGTAGCGCCCCTCCAACACCGTGCTGCGAGCACTGTCACGGGAGAACAAATATTTAGTAATTTCACTTAATTGAGTCTGCTCAAAAATTTATGGGTTAAAATGTTAGCTCAATTCAAATTTATCTCACGCCGCAAAATAGATGAGTCAGAGAGACTGCGTGCGTAATTTAAGAATCGCGACGTGAGAATTAGGTATTTGGTGAACACCTAGTCCAGCGTAAAATAATGCAGGGCTAGAGAGTTCAGCTTCAGTAATTGCTTGGATCGGCATAAAGACCCGAGGGGCGAAGCAGAAGCGAAGCGCAGGTAGGCAGTAGGTCGGCAGTGACGTCTAGCCCATCATGGCACCGTCAGGACCCTCTCGATGAAGGAGAGATAAAGAACGGGAGACGGTAGCCACGACACCGGCCACTCAGAAGTTGATCATATAGTAGACTCAATACGTACAGAAATCAAGAGGGTAAAGTTAGGTGGAAGTTAGGTGGTAGGCAACGACGCTGAAGCTGTCACAGAGACTGCGGAAGGTACTTTTTCTTCGGAGTAATTAAGAAGAACACTTGATTGTTAAGTACACCGAATGGTTGCGCCTTTGATTAATGAAATAAATTTTAGTGACTTTACTTTAATTGAATTGTCTAAATTTTGAGGGGGCTATTTATATAAAATAACAATTGCTAAAAAAGAATCCCCGAAAAAAAAACTTTAGTTTTTTTTACAATGTGAGAGGTGTTGTGATATAATTTCGTCATATCCAGCGTCCAAGAAAAATTTTGTGCTATGGATTACATTGAATGTTGCGACTGGCCCTCGTAATCACTTCAAATCTCCA
>JACJUY010007238.1:0-24305 GCA_014220935.1 Platorchestia sp. MABIK
CGGCATGCATGAAAAACTCTGCAAGAAATCGGAATCAGCGATGTAAAATACTTTTTTATTTCGCATTCTCCATACACGACGGACAAATCCAAAATGTGCAATTTTATTTCACTCGGCCTAAACATGCAGATTGCAACAGTCCTCAACTCGTAGCATAACATCTATTTTTGAATCTTCAGTGATGAATAAATCAGAAACCTAAGTTTTAGTAAGCCGTAAACTGATAAATTTCGGAAAGGTGCGCACACATTTTCATCGATGCAGGTCATAAAATTTATAAAAACAACGCACCTAGTAAATGTCATAATTTAATTTCCACCTGCAAAACAGGCATGACTATTTGTCGACTAATCCTGCTAAAAAAAGCAACGATGCTTGTGTTGCCTGTACCCTACCATCATAAAAACTTCGATGCCTAATGTCAGCACCAGCTGACAATAAAAAATTCTGGAGCGAACATTTTTGCTTCTGGCAGCGCCATTCGCGCCCGAAATTTTAGGTAGTTGACTCGCGCATCGCGGAGTCTTTTGAGCTTTTCTTCATCAGCGACGAGACTAACTGAGTTTTTGACCTGAAATCTTATGAGTATGTTTCTTTTCTGTCGAGGTGATAACACATGACAAATCATTTACGTACGCCTTGATGGCCCTGAAATGTGAACTCAGTCAAGAATCTTGGCGTTTGCAAGAGGGTGCTCTCACATTCCTGACTTCCTTTTTTTAATTACACATTATTCTGGTAAAGTGAACTCGATTCTTTTATGTTCTATTCTAGTACATTTTATTCCTTTCCATTCCATTCTATTCTACTCTATTCTATTCTGTCCTATTCTACTCTATTCTATCCTGTTATATTCTACTCTATTCTATTCTTGGCTGACCCTTATAAAATTCATTTATGGCAAATTGGAACCTGTGATTCTATAGATGTGAGCATGTTTGCTAGATAGCGCCATTTTTAATTCAAATTGATTTTTTTATGCATAATTTAGGCATATAAGCTATCTCAAAGGTTCAAAGAAAACTGTGTTCTATGATTGTATGTGTTCATTAGGTAAACGATAAATGTTAAATATTCATGCAAAAAATCATGAAAGCCCTTTTCAGAAATTTATTCTATTAATTTCGGTTAAGATATGTTAAACTGACAGAATTATCGCTTGCTTGTCTTTTGAAGAAACAATTTTCTGAATTATTTCTCGTGTGTAGTTCTTTTACACTCTCATGCCTGAAACTCATGCAGTTATCAATCACTATTTGAGCAAATCATCGTCATTCATATCGGCCCTCTATCGTTTTCAAGACTTGGTGAAATCGCTCTTCCGTTTCCTCACTGACGTCAATGGGATTGTTTGGGAACCAGTCGAAATAGCTGAAGAGGTAGAGGATTTTTTCTCCTTGTTTAATCTTTTATTTCATAGAAACAGCAAACTTCTTCAATGTAACTTTGCCTTGTGTCCACCAGCGCAGTGTTTCGGTGAAATACTTCACGGGGTTCCCAACGCTTGTCTTCACGCCATACATACATTCAAAAGTAAATTGGTAGACTCGTTTGAAAAATTCCATTTGAGTTTTTGAAATGCCCACGGTTTTCTGCATCCAATGATACCAAAATCATCACTGTAGCTCAAAAACTGTAGGAGGAGATGCATTTTGAACACCACCCCCAAAAATCTCGTTTTCTATGAATATCTCGTTTTCTTTATAGAAAATCGCAATTTTTCATGGAAGACAAATGATTCCTAATTGCATTCCCTATCAGTGTATCAAATTTCTTTGCTCTAAGTTTAATATTGAAGAAAATCGTCCTAAAGGGGTACGCTTTCCTTAATAAAGTTTAGGATATTGAAACGTTTCTCATACTCACCACAATGTTACAGAAGTTTCGAGTATGAGGACCATCAAAGCAGTAAAGTTTCCAATTGGAACTCATAACGTTAGCTATTATGCTCATTTACCATGCAGTTGAAATCATCTGGTGCTGTACTGTAGAAAAATTGCAACGAAAATAAAAAACTGCCAAGTAGGGACAACTTCCCACACAAAGACTCCATGATTAGTCCAAACGGTCAATCTAGTAATCAAAACTCTATCATAATAATCACATACCTTACGATGTTAATGAAACATAGTTAAAACTATAATCTATTCTCTGGAACCGAGCACATGTTTGGAATCCAAGAATCATTTCCACTCAGAAAGTGTTTCAAAATCTGATGCCTGAAGTTAAAGTTTTGGACAGTGGCCGTGTGCAATATCGAAGCGGGCTTACAATTTATACCCATTAACCGATGAAATGAATCATCTAAAGCAAATACTGAATCATTTTTGATTAATCTTTGAAGCAGTTTCAAAACGAGTTGGTATTTTGGTTTCATTAATTAACATTCGGTACAGCAGTTATCATATCAATTTTCATATCAACTTGCGTACACAATCTTGAATCTTCCTGCTCTTCCATGTTAACTGCAAAACAAAGGAAGCTTTGAAAATTGAAATAAAGCGAATGTGTCCAATGGAAATCAGAGCGACGTAGCCATAACAACCAAATCAGTTCCACTGCTTAGATCCAGCTCAGATTGTCTCAGAATTCCAGCCGCTTATTGGTCGGGTTTCAGGCATGGATTGACGATTTAATTAACTCCCAATAGCGCTGGTTTATTTTGCTCACTCCTCGGTATGGTACGGACGCTTCCAATACAAGAACATGTCGCAAGAACCTTTCAGTCGAGAGCGGCGGTGCTTGACAATAGCTGATAAAAACTGTGTTCATTGTACGTATGTCAGCGACCTAATTGCCTACAAGCGCACTCAAAACATGTTTGAGATAAATGAACAGATGACTAATGTTGACAACATGCCAATTCCAACTTATGCTCTTTCCATACTCCGACCCCTGTATTGAAATTTAGGTCTATGAAGGTTATGAAAGATGCAGAGTTCAGAAAAGAACATCATTGTAATGATTAATTTCAAGGCAGAAGGGAGCAGTATGTTTATTGAAAATCGATTTTGAGGAGCATGATTTCAGCGAGCTTAATGACAAATTTTTTTAGTTATCCCTTAATTAAGTTCTTTCACCATTATAGGTTTTACATATTCTTGTATTTTAAAGCAATTAGGTGTTTTTACACTCTTTTGCAAAAAGTTCTGAACAGATGAATATGAAATAGTTTTTCCTAACTTGTATTTGGAAATGCCATTTTCATAGAAGGTGATTTCTTTTTTGTTTACAATTTCAAGCTAACATCTCCTACGCCGGTCTTCAATAAAATAATTAAAGAAGTACTGACAGTAATGAACATTGTCTCTGGCATCTGAAAGCAGTGTTCAATTATTAAGATGACTTAGCATCAGACCGACGTCTGACGTCAACGTCATATTCTTGGTTATTTTTCCGGTGCTACGTGAGAATATTTCTTAGAGTTAGCGAAATTTTACACACGCTCTGCTTTGAAGATTACAGAGATCCTTTATTTCAGGACATGAAAGGCGTTCACTACCGTTGACAGAAATATCATTTCAAAAAATAGTTTTTCATCGTCTCAGGCGCCCGTCAACAACTTAAGTAGGAGATACCAGTCCTGGAGATACTATGGTAGTTTGCACGGCGCAACTCTACACAATCGAACGTACGACCGATATTGTTGACAAATGGTTATCAATTAAATAGGCTCATTTCTTGGTCTATTATTGATTTAAGATTTTTTTTCAAAGTAATGTAATGGTTTGTAAAATTGCTGTACTTTTTGCCGTGTATTTGGTTTTGTCCGTACATCTTCCAACTCTTAAGACGGCAGTTGACAAAATCCATGTGTTGACTTCTAGTCTCAGTTTTTGGCTTCTCAAAAAACTCCTCACATGATAAAACTCCGTTAATTTTTTTCATTCATTCAAATCTAACTATTTTATCCGAAATTATTTTTTATGGGAATCTAAGGAACTGGCAGCGTGAAACGTTCGAAGTCAGGCTATCCTTCATCGATCAAATTCAGGTTTACTAATGTTGGGTGGAGATGTGTTTTGTCTCAAGACTTGAGACCAAACATGCGCTCTGTTTTATTCATTTGTAAACCTTCAATGGATTCTGTTAATTATAATGCAGGAAAGCGCTTCTGCATCACAAGCGAATGAAATTTCAAAGACAAAAATAAAATAAAATAATATCGCTCGTTTATCAGTCATGAAGTACTTTTCTTTCAGCTTAGTTATGCTTCAACTTAAATTTTTTGCCTATGAATACTTTCAAACAAAATCTGTTCGTTTCCCTAAATTGTGAGGTCTGGAATGTTGGGGTAGAAATTTGATGACCCTGGTGGTCTCACACTTCTGTGTGCTGCTTGGCCTAAAATTTTACGCCTACTCTCTTAAAGGCTTGAGAGGAAAAATATTCAAAAAAAATTTATTAACCTTCAACTAAACTGCGCCAACAGAGAATCATCACATAACCCGAAAAATCCACTTGTACGTTTTAAGTGCATGAACTGTACGTTGCAACTCGAGAAGTTTTAATTCCTATACAGATTGCACAATTTTTATTTCGGGTAATGGTAGTGCTATAACAAAGTTTATTATTTATAATGTCAGTTTATTATTTTACAATAAATAGAATTGGCGCATGCATTAATGAGCGTTAATCCGTCAATACTATTAATGAACGTTAATACTAATACTTTTACGCTCGATGGAACAGGTTGAATTTTATTCACAGTATACGTCTCCTTAATGCCGAATTTGAACCGGTTCCCACTTGCTGTTTTTACGATCTTTGAGCAAATCATACTTGCACTTATGACTTGCGCTATTTAATGAATGAAAACATGTTACGACCTTTCCATAATTGTTTTGCTTTTTTCAACTTGGTCAGGAGCTCACTTCTGACCAAGTATCATGATATTCAGTCAACCTCGAGGAAATTACTCCAATGTGTGGTGTTGGCAGAAGTCTCATGGTTAGATAATCTCTACAAGGTGTTCTTTGCGAATGCCACTTAATCTTCTAACAGATGTTTTATCTTACTGATGTTTCAATGAGCCTTTAAATTCTAAATACATATAAAGAGTCTTTATAGAACTGTCAGATTCGAAGGAACTTAAAATCAGCATTCCCATAGTATAATTAAAATTTGAAATCACGAAATGAGGTTTTGAGCAAACGTATGGCGAAGCGCTGTGAAGAAGCACAGAATTTATTATGATGAATTATCAGTATCTTCTGTCTCTAATTTCCACGTTTTATGTTAATTTATTGCAAAAGCTCGTTGCCCTCACAGCAGACATCCTGCATTTCTACCTTGTTGAATCTGCTGAATGTTTCAAATCTGAAAAAGATTTGTGAGTACTGTGAGTAATGTTTGTTACCGGAAAGTATTCAGTAGCAAATGGCGGCGGTACCATTTTATTCCAACATGGATGCAAGAGTGTCTGCGTTAGTATTCAACACAAATGAACAGCCTCTTTTCCCATCACTCTTGGTTCTCGTAATCCGATTCTAAAATGCAGAGAAAACATTTTCTAGATTTAATCTTTCTCTGTTACGAATTGCTTTTCTGTTGTCAAAGTTCTCCCGATTTCCAATCATTTCAAAAGCGTGTATGAAGAAATTGTTTAAGTGAGTTTAGTCACAAGTCAGAAATTTTCACATCTACTACCGATTTTGTGCGAGAAGTTTGTTGTGAAGCTTTGAAGCCCAACTCTGAAGCGTTGTAGTATTTCTCATCATTTGCTCACTGCCGGAAAACTGTTGCTTTTAAAACTTTTAGTTTCTGTCGAGCCACCAGTTTGTGTGCGAGAGCGAAAAACAGAATTGTGAAAGATTCAGTTCTTATTGAAAATACAGGATAAACAAAAACGACCAATGCTGAATTATGTATTCATAGGAATTCTGTAATGTAAGTGTAAATTTGAGTATTTTTAATCAAAACCTACACGAGTATGAAAAGAGATATCTAGAAAAACACCATTTGTATACAAAGTAATTTTCGCAGCATGGTACATTTTTGATTGAATTTCAAGGACCGCATCTCAATGAAGAGCTCAACTTTAACGCTAATCCAGGCACTAAGCGAGCAAAAGACGCAAAACATGGGTTAGTGAAGTGTAAAGGATATGATTGGTTAAGTTCCATGTTGGAATACGTTGATGTATTTAAAACAGCTGGTTTGATAATTTTCTACCAATGTTTTGTTCAAGAATATTTTTTTCCACGTACACAAAGGCCGAATCTAGAAATAATGAGCTCAGCACACAAAATGCATTCCACCGAGTGTGAGACAACTACTTCATTTTATTTTGTTCCTCTACAGCTCCGGGTGTAATATGTTGGTCACGAAGGTTAATTATTGTTTGAATGGCATGGGATAACACGATTTTGATAATTACCATGGTCGTTGCTCCAAGTACATGGGAACCATGCCCTCAAAATTAGCCTCTAGCGTTTTTTGAGCTCGGTTTTTCAAGGAATTCTGTGGAATTGAATTTGGATTTTGCAAATCATCGGCCTTGGCATCTTGTGCCGTGATTGTTTCTCGGGAAGGAAGCCCGCGTGACTCTGCGTACTTTGCACTGGGGATGCCCGAACTCTGCCTGAGTTGATTGCGGAAATTAGCATTTCCTTCCTTGCCAGCACCTCCTGCTGGACTGCTTCTGTACTGCCTGTACGATCCTCCATAATCTGCTGATGGCTCTTGCAAGAACTCCATTCCTTCATAACTCCACGCTTCTCCTTCACTGCCTTCGTAGTCTGGAAAAAGAAAAACTCAGTTAGAAGAAAGAAGTCAGAAGCCAGACATTAAATCTTTGCTATGCATTCGCAACAATGTAGGTTAGCGATGACTCAAAAATGACATTTTCGTTGCAACTTATGAAGGCATTTTGCAACACTGCTAACAGGAGCAAGTTCTGAACATAGATCACAATATGCATTTTTTTACATATTTAACGAAGTAATTTGCAACGGTTAGGTCAAATTTTCAAGCGAAGAAAAAAAGAATGTATTCTGGATGAGAAATAAACAGCTTCTTCCAAAGACTTTAAATTTCATGAAAGACTTATCATGTTTTATATTCCCAGGTACGTGAAATTCGTCATGCGATGGAAATGTAGGGAGAGAAATTCTACAGACCCATATGTAATTCAGCCACCGTGTTTCATTCGTCAAAAGATTTTCCAGCTCGTCAAGTTTCAGCAATGTATGAATGTATGTCCAGACTTTCTTTTGTTCAACAGCACTTGAAGATTTCTCGGTTTAAAAACGCATATTGTTTGCCAACCTTACGAGCTGTTTTCCCACACTTGTTCCATAGAACCCCACAAATTCAACGTTTCCTAGAGATTTCATTATATTCAGGAGAACGTGGTTTCTTTTACCGAGGCTCTCAAGCACGTCGCCGGCTCTCTAGGGTGACCCTTACGAGGGCTTGCATTTGTCAGCACTAAGAACACTCGACGTGGAGAGTTAAAGTGCACCGCTGTTGTGCCAAAAAATTGAGCCTCAGCTAACTTGACGCCGAGCGGCGGTCGCGGCCATGAGCTTGAAGCCTTGTTTGCTACCATGGCTTTGTCCACAACTTTTCCAACAGATGTCAGTTTGGTTATTCTGATCAGGTTGTGTACCTTTTCCTTCTTTGGCAACGAATGGTTGGCGCACTTGAATAATTTAACCATCAGATTTTATCGTCTTCAGTATAAGTTATTAAGAACGAATGACTCTAGCTGTGCGTGAAATTAGCTAAGCAAATATCGTACCTTTATCCAGGGAGATAGTCGTAAAGATGATTGGTAGATTTAAGAAACAAACTCAAAACAGTTGAGTTTTCGGAACCAATGTTTCTCTGCACACTAAAATAATTTAACTTTCAAAGGCTACTGAACGTTTGGCATTGGCATACTTGTGAGCTTAGAATTGTGAAACACAATACAAGGAAGGTATTACTGTCCGAAGGTATAAGCCTACTGATAAAACCTACTAGATAAGTAAATTTTACATTATTTCGTACATCAGCATGCGAGAGACTTTTCCACTTGACTTATGTGAAGCAGCTTATGAAAAATTTTTCTGTAAAAATGTTTCTCTAATAATAATAACGCTTGGAAAGTACTTAATCGATTACTTCATCACCACCGTCATGTTGCAGAAATGGATTTTCAACTTCTCAACTTTTGAGAAGGAAGTAGTAAGCGAACATGATAGCTCCATCAGCACAAATGTTCCCGTTCTAATTTTTTCTATCCGTTTTCTCCGTGTGCCATTATAATCAGAGGAGCTTCATATACTTTGATTAAAATATTGCTTGTACTGGCCTGGGATCGAACACGGCCCCTTCTCCTCCAAATTATGATGTTTAACCCTTCTTGCTGCAGATAAGACCAGTAAAAGGCTAGAAAAGACCAGTATTAATAGCAGCAATTAGACTAAAGACAATAACAAGAACACAATCTACGTATAACATTGCTCCCGACAAATAATTTATGACATTACTTTTAAGATTTCCTCCACCCCGATCAAAAGACTGGTAATCCGAAAATTGTGAGTTTTATCATCCCAGTTATGCGATGAGCGTTCAGTCAGGAACAGCACGCACACGTGTCTGAGCCGTGTGCACGTGGTTAGCATAATTTCTCCGGGAATTCCGTGTGGTTAGCATAATGTTTCCGAGAATTCCGTGTGGTTAGTATAATGTCTCCGAGAATTCCGTGTGGTTAGTATAATATCTCCAAGAATTCCATGTGGTTAGCGCAATGTCTCCGGGAATTTCGTGTGGTTAGCATAATGTCTCCGAGAATTCCGTGTGGTTAGCATAATGTCTCCGGGAATTTCGTGTGGTTAGCATAATGTCTCCAAGAATTCCATGTGGTTAGCGTAATGTCTCCAAGAATTCCATGTGGTTAGCATAATGTCTCCAGGCATTAAACTATCGAAGCTTGAATTTAACCATTCAACTTTACAGACTGCCTGAGAGCTCATAATGCCATTCGCAGAAATTAAGGCCAACGTCATCATGGGACCTGACGTGTCAATCGTAATGAGGAGCTTCTTATGGGCAGACGCAACCAAAAAGACAGTGAGAAAAGTTGGGAAGAAAACGCAAACAATTTGTGAGGTGAGTTATTTAAAGAACTAATGAAAGCCTTTGATTCAGTGTACGAATAAAAGGCTAGCATTTCTTTGCAACAAAAAGAAGTGTCTCCCACAACTGGTCAAATTCGTCTAACATTGTAAAATTCCTGAATGAAGCTAAACCATCAAGTTCCCATAACTGTAACGCATACTTGATCTACTCATCCTACTTTTCCCAATGTGATATTAAATGTATTCTATTGAATTGTGATCTTCATCACAAAAATCCGTTGTCACATGTGTACGTCATCATTCATTCACTCAAAATATTTTCATTCATTCGACCACACATTCTTCAAAATTGGACGTGAAAGTAACTCCCAAGCGAACGCTGTATTCTCATTTTTAGCTTCATCATAATTCTTTTTTAAGCATGAATCATGCTATCTAATTTTCTTCATTTTTTCATTTTTTTTTTTTTTTGCGCCATGAGAAACATGACGTCTGGTGTGATACGTTTGGTCTTCTAATGATGCCTAGTGTACTGTGATTTTCAAAAGGAAATATGTTGCTCCTCGATATACAGGGTGGCGCATAAGCAACGCACCCTTTTAAAAAATTAAAAATAAATAAACTATGAAAGTTATAATGATAGGGTTAATTGCAAACGATTTACATGTCGTATCCTGTCTACAGAGACCCAGTGTATATTGCGGTAATAAATAAAGGGTGCGTTACTTTTGCGCCACCTTGAAGTAGTCCACAGTTCTGGCTTCGTTAATTGCTTCTGCTTGCTTTTGCTTACATGCTTTTGCTGCTTTTGCTTGTTTCTGCTTTTCCAAATTGATTTCTGCTTGCTTTCGCTTCTGCTTATATGCTTCTGCTTGCTTTCACTTCTGTTTATTTGCTTTTGCCTTACCACGGCTGGCCAGGTAACGACAGTCAACCGTAACTATGATACCGATTGAAGCTCAGAGAGCAACGTACGAACCGATGAAACTCGAGGAGACTTATAATTACTAATGCACACGGCCCGTCAAAAAATGGCAGCATTAGATACCGCACCAACTAAGCTTTGACATGGCTGTCCCATGATTTCCCATGCTATTCTATGGCTTTCCTATACTTTGCTAAGTCTCAACAGCTGATATTCTATACAACCTAATCAAACTTAACAATACACGTGATGTTCATTCCGACTCTGAATCTGCGGGTTCATACACTGAAAATAATTGTGGAGTTGATGAAGCTTGCATCACCCTCTTTCTGGTGAGTGTTACACACGAACAGACAGACGGAGGGACAGACGGACGCGATTCTTATTATAGTATAGATAATAAAAATTAATTTTCTGGGTTTGATTACATTGAGAAGAATATTTTCCATTCAAGTCGCCAGTTTTTCTTACACTTCATTTGAAAATTTTTAGTTCTCACCTTAAAAATGAAATGAATTCCCAATCGTTTAAGATCTCTTAGTCAAGGCAGTTGACTGCGGTCAAGGCAGTGAATGAATGGAGCAGAAATATTTAGTCAAAGAGTATCTGTGCTACAGTCATTCACTCTGGCTATGAACGACGCCAAATGCAACGGAACTTTTCTCGTTTTGTAGCTTGAATGCTCGCCCAAATCTATGTATAGCTAATTTAACAGTGTCTTAGCATTACTACGATCCTAATCATTGAGTTTTCATGCATCACGGCGGTACTAACTAACGGATGGAAAAGCCGAATATTTAAATAAATCAATTTCGACGAATAAATCATTGCGCTGATATTGAAAGTGAGCAGTCATTATTTATTGCGGCTGGCGCAGGCAAGTACATAAACAAAGCACCAACATTTGTATCACGGTAGAGGAAACAAGGTTGGTTCAAACCAGTCTTTTTTTCGTTGACGGTGTGGCTTTCCTGACGTCATGGCAACGAACCAATAGCAGCGCTCATTTTGCATCTGGTAGCACTGCTACCGCCAAATCTGGCTTCACCATTGGCCTAACGACACAGCGTTTGGTGACGTCATAAAATTTGTTTAAGCGAAACAAGCTACTTTATTGGCTAGCTGAACAAGAGGAGGTGTATTTTCTCACATAGAAATGACCCTACCTTCCTTCCTCTACCGTGATTTGCATGCAAAATATATTAAATTCCTGCACAATAAATTCAGCTAGTAAACAGATTTTTTATTGTTCAATGGAATGTAATTCCTTTTCAGCCATCAGCCATCCGTGGGAGCGGTGATAAAGCTGAGTACTTCTGTGAGCAGCTCATCAAATCTGCAAATCTGCATTCAAATTTGAGCTTTAGTAGCTTAGTAATAATTTAATTACCATAAGATAAAGTCTTTGCATTCACATGGTATATTATTAATTCTTTGTAACAAAAGCCGTCGTGCATTAATTGGGACATAATTTTTTATATCTGCATCCATCGATTCTTTTATCTGAAACAGCTGTAAATGATCGATGAGCGTATTAATGAGACGGGTGTCCCCTCATAAATAGATTTGAGTGTATTAACAATTTACTAGCCGGAATTATTATTGTGTATTCACGTCTGAGAGATTAATGTAGGGAAGATTCGAAAGGCAGTGAAGCCTCTGTCCCAGGTATGCTCGTCACGCACTTTTAATGTTGAAGTAATCAGATCGTAATGATGTGTGCAATGACTTATGGAATCAAATGCTTCACGCATTTTACCTAGCATTGTCGAATTTCTTGACTAGCCGCGAACGTAAGCAAATGGTCTTATCTTTACGATAGTGTCTACAACTTTAGTGGTGTGTATAGCCTATCAATTAATAAAATGGCTATTTAAAAAAACAAATTAGTGTCCTGTGTACCTCGCTAACTTGAACGCAGAGATATGTTCACAGAAATAAAGCTTTGGTGGTTGAAATTCAGTGCAAATGAGTGCTGCTACTGAACATCCACACTCACACCCGCGCTGTAGAATGAGATATCAAAATAGACCAAGAATAGCAGCTTGCATGACCGTCGCAACTGTCGACCAAGACTTGCAGAAAAATAAAAATAGTTTTGATTCATTCTCTACAAGGGTTTTTCGGTTATTGTTTCTCTCAGTTTGTAGGTTAATTGGCATCGCACCCTTCTAAATTTGTTGCAATAATGTTAAACCTTTTGCCATTCTTCCTTATTCTACAGACCAGCGTTGTGAACGTGATTGCTGAGTTCTAAAGTCACCTCTAAATCGCTAGTTCAATCATACTTGGTCTTGGTTTGTTCAAATATATATTATTGATTTATTTTTATTTACTCCGACATGTGTTGAGAGCAGCTGTCTCGCACAGTACAGGAACTAATTGGTCTGCTTCCCTCAAAGATGTTCTGCTTGACGGGCGTCAAAATTTTGTTCTTTTCGAGCGCAGGACGTATCGAATAATTTACCGTCAGTGAAATTCATTTCAGAAACTGCACTGCAACAAATGGCTTGGCTTGTGCACAGTATTCCTACGACTTAGCTAAAAACGTTATGGAATGAAATGGTGCAAGGTATCATTTTGACTCGCCGAATAAAATTTTGACTTCATTTTGACCACCACTGATGCAAAAATACTATTATTAACCGGCATACTAGTTTTCCTCGAGTTTATTTTGTCATAGACTGCAATACAATTCACCGTAATCGTCATTGCCACTACAAAACAAATTGACACAAACTGACCAGTTTTCAGCTAGTATTCAGAATTCATTTTAGTAACTTATGAAACTGAGACTTATTCAGAGACTTATATTTGAGACTTATTCAGCACATCAAAATTTGATTTATGATAGAACAGTTTATCTTATTAGATCAGAAGTTAAGTTTAAAACTCAAAGATGTTCTCAGAGGGAAAGGAGGAAAGCATCATTCAATATGGAACCAAAGGAACTAGAAATCTACTGACTATGTGTGTCCCCACTTCCTTCGCATAAAAGTAGCTAGATTAAAAGAAATTTATGAAACACGACAAGAGTTTATGGAAAAAGTAATGAAACAAAAATGAAACAAAGTAAAGAAAGAAGTAATGAAACACTTAATTAAAGAAAATAATACAACTAAATACGAGGTGACAAAGAAAGCAATCACTGCAGAAAAAAATAGATGCAGGGAACGCTCCCAAAAAATTCGTTCGTTGCAATATAAAACGAGCTTTTTCTATTTCAACAGATGGAATGCTTATCTAACCTTACCTCACATCTTCCCCTGGGAGCGCTGATTTCCATTGATACAATTATTATATTCCCCCTGAGGGGAGTAATAGAGGAAATAGTGTGCAATAATTATTGCTCCTTCAGCAGCAACTCAACTCGTACATGCCTCTAAAAATACGGTCTGGTGTTGTATGATATTTCTCGGTCCTGAGTGGCGCAAATTTTTTGTGGAAGAGGAATAGCCTTTGAGATAAGGTCTGCCTACGATGAGTTCGATGTTCTCCCACTCATCAAAGTACAGCACCGAAGAAAGAAATTGCAGCAGGAGAGAGCAGCATGTCACCTTTTGAGTCATGAAAATAAAAGTTATTGAAGCAAGAAAGTATTCACGTATTTTAGCTATAATAGAAAGTTAGCAAATAGAGCGGTAAATCGTAACACAGACAGCGTATTCCGTCCGTGGGGCCAAAAAGTTTCCCCTACCAGAGGTCGATCAGACGAAATTCTATAATTTATATGTAGAGCTGCAGGACACTTCATGAAGAGACAATCACTAATTCAATCGTCAGAAATAGCGAAACTTTCTATAACTTCTGCCAGTTGGCTTAAAGATTTCATTTACATGAGTGCGGGCCCAAAAAAAGAACGCAAAAAAGTATTCTTTATGTTGTAAAAGTATTTTTCTGAGCCGCGTTCTCGCTGCAGCTAGTACTGTAATTTCCTTGCTCCACTGAACGTAAAAGATAAAAACATTTGAATCTCAAGCCCCTCACCGCTTCCGTTCGTTCTAGAAATAGCTTGAAAAATAAATTAACATTCTGACCACGGGAATAAATTGGAGTCTGAATACTTGAGCAATTATAATCAACTCTTTGGAAAATGGAAGCTACTACGCGACATAACAAATAATCGATTGTAGGATTTTTCTTTTACAAGGCATGAGAACTCTAAGCTTCAAAACACACGGTCTCGATCATAAAACCTAAAAGATTGCCTTGGTTACTTCAGATTTCAGGGAGGGGAGATCGATCAGAAGTGCAAGAAAGTTTGGTCGTTTTCTCTTCAACTTGGAAAAAAATTGTGTAGAATTTGATGGCTGTCGTTCCTAGTGACCTTCCAGGATACGTTGAGGATTTGAAATAAAATGGACACGATATATTTTGGACACGATTCGATCGTAAGCCGGAAAACTTCTCATAAAGAAGGAACGATTTTCCCCAAAAAAAATTTTTCAGAAGGGACATTTTGTAGACGGCCAAGGAAGTCCAAAATTCTATTTCCGAACATTTGTCCCATAAACTAATACATGCCATTGTACTACGGCCACGATTGAAATTTAAATTTCAATATCTTATCCATGCCACAACTTCCTCAGTTTCCAAGCTAGGTTTAGATCGAAAAACATTTATTAGCGATTTTTCTAAAAATAGGAAACGGATTTTGATTGTCTGCTAGCATTTTCAAAATGAGTTTAAATATAAAAAAAATGTCTAAACGACGCTGTATTATTTTTTCATTTTTTTGCTGCTAGAATGATTCACGGATGTTCCATTAAATTGAAAACGAAAAACACTAGATCGTTTCATCCCGAGTATTTTATTTGTAAAGTACACCTCGCAGTAAATCTTCACCACCAATTGCAGAATTTCTTTGTAGATAGAAAAATCCGAAAATCTTTTCGAATAATGCTTTGTGCCTTAAAAAATATGAAATCAAGGTTTTAAATTTCACTCTGAGGTTTTTACTCATCATCAGCAATGATAAAATTTCAAGGTAATCTATTAAAAAGACACACATATTTCATTTCTCGTTCATGTGTCCCTAATACTAACTGCCCAATATTTTGACTTATATAATTACATGAATTACAACTTTTTCAAAGCTTTGGTTTTTTCATTTTATTGTTTTAGTTAAACCTAACTGGAAAATTTGTGCTATACTTCTATGCCATTGAAATACGAAAATTTGGAAGAGACATTTTCCTAAAAAATTATTATGATCGAACACCATAACTTTCAGTGTTAAACAAACTTAATCTTTCATAAACATTCCATTACCTCGATTTTTTGTGTTCTCGTGTTTTCAGAACAGACGTCTATGCTTTTTTCTCTATGTTGAGAAAGTTTCTAAGTTACACCGAGAATAGAATGGCGCATTCCCATCTCGGCTATATAATGAAAACGTTCAAATTCGCAATGTTCAAAAGCAACCCAGCTCAGCGTACAAAAAACGTTACTCTACTTTGCACTTTAAGATTTGAGCCCATTTACCTCTCAACTTACAAGGTCTGTAAAAATTGGCCGTATCTACAAAAGACGCACTCCTTGAACTAAGGCAAATCCTTTGAATCCAGCTAGTTTTCTCGGTCTGCAGCCCCTGTGCTATATCAAGGCAGTAATTTTCTGTAAAGCCATAATTCCTGTGATTGGAGAGCTCAGTATTTGTGTGGCCTGCCCACTTTTCGCTTTATTGTGAAGGCTTCAATAAATACTGAACGCGACGTGCTGCTGAGCAAAGCGGTTTGGTTTGCCCCGGAAAAAAATGCACTATCCTAAAATCAGGAATTAGCAGTCAGAGATTCATCATTTCTTTTTCAACTAATAGAAATGCATTGTAGTGGCTTTGAACATTGTTTTTCCAATTTTTCTAACATTTTCAACGCAAAGATAAGAACTCATTTCAGGTGTTTACAACAAAAAATTCACAAAAATGTACTGTTTTCAGCTACGAAGAAACGTCCACTGAAAGAAATAGAATAATGTATTTTTTAGGACAAAAAACTTTCTTACGCTACAAACTTCAAATAAACCACATGAAGACATTTATTTTTACGAGCAATACATCAGAAAAATCATTACCTCAAAATTTTTTTTCGTATTTTACCAATTCATTTCAAAACTGCAACCAATAATACTGCAATAACAGCAGTCTGTGAAAATCTTCAAAATACTCGTACTGTAATAAGGAAGTGAAAATACAATACTGAAGGTGTATGAACGCTGATAATCGGGCTGGAATCTAGTTTCCATCAGATGGAATAATTTCTATTGTTTTGGTTCTTCTTTTTTAATGAGAAATAATCATATATATACGTGTTGAGTTTTTTCTAGCACGCTATCATTTTCTAAGTCTTTAATGAAAAATTTATTTCTCCTGACTGACATTGAACCTTTATCGCGTTCATAAATAGTTTAAGGAATCATTTACTCTTATACATATCGTGCAATATGAAACTTGAGTTAGGAAAGTGAAATAGAACGTCAGAATCTACTAACGCTCATTACACTACAGCCTACAACTGATATGATATATCATTTCCAAAATAAGGGACACATTTCCTTCGTATGTACTAGTTGGAAAGACTATTTGGCTCGCGATTTGAAAAATATTTATCCGAGGAATCAATTTCATTTAGTGGATATGAAATGCGCGGTGATTCCAGAAAGTAGAAGCTAATCATAGATTCAAATTTTTTAGGATCTCGCTTCTGGGGATCGAATTACGGGAAATGGCTGCTGTGATGGTCTCATATTCCCGCCAGAACGCCTGCTCTAACGGCCGGTATTTGAAGGCAGCCCGCGAGACTGAGATGCCTGCTCTATATTCTTATTCGAATCGTTTTAGTTGTCGAAAGTGAAGTCGCAAAGACTCTCAATGGTGAGAAGGAGAAACTTCTGGTTTCCCACTAGATGGCAGCAAGGCCGTACCAGCACTGAAACAATTCCGCCAGAGGCCATCTAAACCTTGGATAAATTCCTACTAAGGCCCATAAAAATAATTGAATGGCCAAAATGTATTGTACATGCAAGAATGAGCGGGCTCCTTGGAAATACTAACGGTAAATCAGGAGGGTCATTACGGGGGTCCGAATAAAACTTCGTGTTTAGCAAAAACGCTTCAGCTAAGCGTATACAAGCTAAACTTCTTCTGAACGAAAGAAAAAGTATGTAAAATTTTCCTTCTGGAATTTGAGACCATTGAGTGTAGAACATGATTGCGTTAATGATACCAATATGTTAATGAAGTTTTTTAAGCGAAGCGAATATTGTACAAAATAACTTAGGTGAACACTAAATGAAACTGAGAAAGCATTAAAGTGGTTGAGCTATGCAGTCAAAGTTACAAAACGTTTCTATATAAATAATAAACAATATAACTCTTGCCCTATTCACACGTATTCAGAGAGAAAAAAATACTTTTCTTTGACTAACTTGAATAGATTGTTTCGCAAACTATGTAGGTATTCAGAAAAATGGCTCACATCTCCTTACCGGGGAAAAATTAAAGAACAAAACACCAGTGGGGAAGAGACGTGCGGTTGATCAAAGACTTGAACGACTTAAAGTTAATCCTTTTCTCTACCACAAAATGCTTATAACAGACTGATAAGATTTGCTTCGGGTTGTGGTTCTTAAAACACCGTGGATATTTTTAATATTCATTTTTAATATTCAGACAACGTACACTGAAATTGCCGAATTCAATACCACCGTAGGCTGGGATTGTGACAATAATTCATCAGCCACAACCAACATTCTGGTACTGCTTTCAGAACAGACCGTTCGTATTCATCCCCACCTCACCCAGCTATACTTACAGTAGTTCAGATCATCAAGTCAATGTTTCCAATTTCTTTGCGCTCTACAATATTAAGAGTTTCCAATTTCTCTTCACCTTGCTATAGTACAGTGAAATGGGTGAAAAGCCAGAGCAGCCTAATTATATCATTGCGCTAAATATTCTTTTTATTTCATAAAAAATCAGGGTCAAATGTCCTTCTAGTCAGTTTCCTAATAATAAGTCATAAGAGCCCATGGCCCTTTTTTCTTTTTGTTTAGTCTGTATATTTATCTTTAGGAATTTGCCTTAGCGAGTGAGGCACACATTTCATTTTTGAATATTTTTACAGAACTTTTTCGAACTTGCCTTGAACAAAAATACAATAAATATATTTGGACAAACATTTTCGTCTGTAATACATAGATATCATGGTGACTTCAACAGTGCCTTTAACAAACATAGTGTCTCTACTGATTGAAAGAGCTCCCGCAAATGTTATGATGAACTGCTTGCAAGCATTTCTGAGTGAAGTTTGTGATTGTTGTCAACTTAACTCCCATTCTAATTGCCAACTAAGCGTTGAAGCATGCGACATACCCAACAGTAATCTCGTTCTCTTGGATGATCCTTCATGTAAATTTGAAGTGAATCAAATTTTCTCTTGGAAATAACTCACCGCTTACAAACGAGAGCAATGCTCGCGGACCAATTTTTTGACTAGAGTACTGTGATAAAATACGATTAAAAGCTATACAAGTTCCTATTCGCCTGTTTCAGTTCATGTTTTGAGTTTATGAATTTCACTGAAATTGTCTGTTAACAATAGTTGCAAAAAATGAACATGCCATGATTTTAAAACAAGTGCTACAAAATAGCTCAAAATAAAAAGTCTCTCAACCAGCTGCTTCAACCCATAAGCAAAGTGATGAAATTTCTAAGGTAGAAACAGACGGGTCAAAGTTCCGAGCCTGCCTGACACCGTCTTTTCAGCTCCTTCCTTCGCAAAGCTACAGCTGCAGCAGCAGTCACATCACATGTCGCTAAGGCGCAGCAGAGTAAAGGCCGGACTAACGCAAGTGTCATCCGTGGACAACAGTTCTTTAATTGGTTCTATATTTCTCAAAAATTAGATGGGTCCTCGACATGGCAGCCAATCGATCAACGGTGCACGCAACTTTCTTACTAGAAGACAATGTGACAACGGTGCACGCGACTTTCTTACTAGAAGACAATGTGACAACGCTGCACGCGACTTCAAGGATGTTTACTGACCCACCAACCGTACGGGATTTTAGCTCGTCGACCACATATTGGTACACGCGAGTAACACTAGGTAAATTTCCCATTTATGCATCGGTATCAATGAATAGCATTTCAATAATTTCTTTACCTTCATTTTAAATAGCCAATAGTGTTCAAGCTGAAATATTATCATGCAGGCAATATTTCATGCTTCTTAGAAAGGAAGAAAATATAATTGAGCACTAAATAAGGATCTTACATTCTCCTACTTTCAACTTAATGATTTCAACCGTGACAACTGTGCAAACATAGCCAACGAGTCAAGTCGGAAACGATAAATCTCGACCAAGGAATAACGGCCGACTGAAGAAAGCAATTCTGAAAGTCACTTGCATCAGCTGGCAAAAATTTTTCCTTACCTCATTATAAAATTTCTATTTTTATATTTCCAAAAACATCTGTATAATTGTAAGAAAGAACATGCGTACGATGAATGTGAATACAATGAATATCTATGGTAACAATTATCCACTCCTGTTACCAGAGGGATAAATTTGCGCTTTAATAATTTATTCGCAAGCGCAGACATAATGTAAGTGCTGTTACGACCTAAAGCACACTGAAAATATGTTCTAAAACCAGGTTTATTTATCATTCATTTTCAGCTGTTTTGAATCATTTAAACTAAAAGAAATCATCGAAATTGTAAAAGAAATCATCGAAATTTTAATAGAAATCATCGAAGTTCTTAGCCAGATATTAAATTTTAAATTGAGTGTGAGAAAATTTCACATTTATAAATTTGACAAATTTTGAGTCGCGGCGCGACGCAGTTTCTAAAAAAATAATAATCTGAATTGCAGGCATTTCACGTTTCAGTTCTGAACTACTTCTAAATAGACTTCCGGACTGCAGGTGCCGGAAGACCGTATGATTACAATGGAATAAATAAAACTAAAATATACTTTAGTCGATGTGGACTGTTGCAAAGAACATCACAATGGACAGATTCATTTCGTTGTTTTCTGCCCCATGAGGCTATCAAATTGTCTGCCTTCTGCGATACCAACAAAGGTCGACAAGTGTTACGATCTCATTACATAGAGCTTAGCGAATGTAAATATTCTACAATTAAATCAAGTGAATCACTAAGTTGCGGGCAAACATTATTGTCATAACTTTGATTGATCAAAGAAGTTGAAAGAATTTGAGACCTAAATTTTTGCGCTCCTCCCACATTTCTGACCACAGTAGAGCAGAAAGTTTTCTCGGAGCTGCAGTCATGGGTTACTTGAAAACAGAATTAAAGAAAATGTTGTTGCCTTTGATTCACATTAGTTTCATTTCTGTTAACATGTACGTGTTTCATAAGAATTGTTTGAAAATTGCTTCATTGTTGTAGTTATCATGTGTATTTGCATAAATATAATAGTTGATTGCAATCGTGTCCTAGGAGTACAGCTCTTCTACAATTCATCCACCACAGCCAAAACTCTGTTATTTCTAACAGAAGAGCTGTCAATATACATCTCTATTTCAGTTGTCTTTGCGAGACTATTACAATATATTGTATCACCCTGTCAAAGCTTCCAACTTTTTTACGTTTTGATGAAGAAAGGATAAACTTTACTTCCACATTTTAGAAACACTATTCATCTTTCCCCATCGGCATTAAAACCACGATCTAAGTGCATTGAAACTCAACATTTCTCCCACACATCACCCAAAACTCCCTAGTCATGTGAGCAATACATTTAGCGAGCATGTGAAGGCATGGATCTACAAAGTAGTTGTGAGGTACAAGTGGGAAGTTTTTTTGAATGTAAATCTTTTAGTTTTTGGATTTTTCTTCTCGTATTTTGATTTTCACTTTTTCATTGTTGTTACAGCACTAATGATGAAGTATGAAAGTGCTCCGAAATGTTTACTTGTGTATAGTATACATTGATTTTAGTTTTGACACTCCTCTTCATGCAGCGTCTGAGATTTCCCAGAAGTCGACCAAACAGTTTCAGTATACTTGTAGACGAATGCATAGATAGCAGGTCTCTCACAAACTCGCATGTTTTTGGGAGAACATAATACTATAAAGTAAACTTGAAATAGCAGACTAAATGAAAGAACTGAACACTTCAAGCATCTAGTAAAAAAGCTCAGCAAAAATGAAATAACGATAGCACAATGCATGATCAAACCTGTGAATATGAATGTCATCTTAATTAATTATTTTCGATTTTAACCAGTTTTGCTGTGAACAGTGCATGTGAAAACGCACACCAACAGTGAGAACGTAACTGGCGTGTCCGCTTAAACTTTTTTGGGGAAACTGGAGCATAAAACTTTTAATTCTGGCTTTGCTTGTGAATTCTAATTTTTTACTGTTTTTTCAAATGAGAATGAAATTAAATGGGCGGCTTTAAATGCAAAATTGATAATCTTCCGTGAAAAATTACCATGGTTGATTTTTTCAATGGAATTTAAATAGAAAGACGTCTCTGTTCGTAGCAACAACACAGTTTCAGATGGCTACTGGCCTCAATACCCAAATTCATCTGGAAAAATGCTGGATTTGGAAATGTTGACTGGAAAAATACCAATTTTGCAACCTTAGTAATAGAGGGTTAGCACCAGACAATGTAATGCTTAACTATAGTTAGGGAAGACAAACGTGGTAGGTTTTTAAAATAAAATTGTAGGGCTATAAAAGAAGAATACAGTACTAAAGGAAGTACAACGCGTGGTAACACAAGCACAACTGCACCTAAAACAGATTCTAAATGCACACGTTGCCTCCCAAAAAAATCAGAAAGCAAACTCCAAAAACGAGACAATTATTCGCAAACCATTTTAAATGCTGTTAGTGGTCGAATTTAACCTAGTAATAATCTTTATCTTATATCTTATTGGCACAACTTACAAATATTACAAAAAATGAGCACTCCCCATTATCCCGCTCTGCATGAGGTTACAATTATTATCTCTCTGTCGTATCCTCTGTTTCAAAACCATCTTTTGCATTTTTGACTGGAAAATAACACACACTCAGATATTTCTCCGACGCCGAGTGAGTGCTAGTTCATTTCTCCCCACAGTTCAAGCCAATATTGAGCCAAAACCTGGACGAGCCTCGAAGAGAGCCTTCGATGGCCTTTGTTTACCTGCATCCAATAGGTATCGCGCTATTGAAGAATATTATAACAAGAGCAACAATTGTTTCATTCATACAAGACGTTATTGGTGGCAATCAGTAAGCTTTAATTCGCCCATTTTTAATCGGTCTTTGGTCCAAACTTTATTTTAATTGACGCAAATGTTTCATGCGTGATAGTTTGTATCCATATATTAATGCTCTGAATCCAACATGAAAATTTTTAAAATACGCAAAACACCCTCGCACACAAGTGAATTGACAAATCCTTTTTAGCCGGAATGACAAAGTGAATTTATAACTTTCCGATGCAAATCGAATTCCCAATACTTTTGAAAACAATTGCAGAGAAAGACTGCCCTACGTCAATCAAATAAAAGAAACTTTCTAGATGACAGAACAAGAACTTTCGGCTTAAAGTAGTAATTTGCTTCGTCAAAACATTTCTCAGTGAATTTCTGGAACTACTTGCGCAAGAGTTTCGTAAACTCGCTCTTGTGGAAGGATATTCCCCGTTACATCTATGGCGTATAAAAGGCACAGGACGTTTATTAAGAACATGAACTTCAACATCAATCATGCTAAGTCATCAAATTGTTGAAGGACAAACGAGGGCTGCAGCTTATGCAAAATAACGGAAACTCAGAAATAGAGTGCTAAGATTCATGGCTTGAGAGATATTAAGAAATAATCTGGATAGTCAGAAACCGAATGTTATGAGCGTGTCTTCTATAACACTTTCATAACCATCGCTCTCAGTTTTGTGGTCTTAGCGCAGTGCTTATGCTGGTAGTTAAGTACACAGAGCTATTTTGTTTTAATTTTATGTGCGAACGCTCGCTCATGCAAGGAAATGCTGGAATATTTCATTACAGAGAATACAATCCTTCTGAAGAGACAGTTAATTCTCGTGAACCCGAGGGCTCCCACACTTCACGTGTGAACGAGTTCCTCTTAGCCAAACTCGATTTCTATGATGAGAAAAAGGCGTCAAGATAACACGAAGTCTAACATGAAGCAAGTAATGCGAGCATCAACGCTGGGTTACGATTACGATGTGTTACGTTGTTTCAAAATGAAAAATAATGTTAATAGTTTCATTTATGTTTCAAGGGCTGCCTTTTCTAAAGCAGTTTTAGAATAGGATCTCGCACATAGGAGAGTTTTGATGGTATTCAAGTTTCATGCTTTTCTTTACCGTCTTGTACTGTATGTCGTGTACCAAAGGAGCTGAATGAGGCTCCGGTGTACCTTAAATCTGCCTCCGTAAACTTAGCTATTGGCCGAATATTTACTCACTCAAATAACAATTTAAAAATATCGGCACTGTAAGAATTCGGGATTGCTGGGAAAAACTGAATTAATTTTTGTCTCTAATTCGATAACTTTTTTCAATCTAATCAAAGTTTGTCATATAAATCAAAAATGTTCAATGAACATTGTCGTTTGACATGGACCCAAAACTTAACGATGTAAAAGAAGTCAAAAAAATTGAATTTTATCACATATTCAAGCATGGACATGCTTCATGTAAATTCAGAGCAAAATATCAGAAAATGATAGCGCACTAGCGGACGAGTTCCCCTAGATTAAACTAACATCACATGCATGATGAAAAGAATGCATTTACAAAATGCGAGCGTCATCAAATGTTATTTTAAACTGGAAGACAATGTTAACACTTTTACTGTTCATACACAGTTGACAACGTAAGGAGAAATATAACAAGCTACTCACCATAGTTTAGGCCTGGCATGCGAGGAATTGGAATGTTCACACTCATCAGCGAGGGATCTGTTTCAAAAGAAATAAAGGTGCTCAAAAAATAATAATTTCAACAGCCGCCTAAAGCTGCTCAGGAAGCATGTCAGCCATAAGTCATTCAAAGACATAGTGCAGATATACTTGAAAAGAAAAATATCATAATAAGAATGTCAATTTTTCGCATTCCATGTTGAAGAATAAACCACATATTATGCTAAAAACAAAATGAGATGAATTTCACTAGCACACTCAAACGTCAAACTCAGCACCACAGGAACTGATACCATGCTTGAATTGGGCCCTTCGAATTTCTAAGTTAGGAAAGCTCACTTTGTAACAAACTAAAAATAAATATTTTACATAAACTGAGGGCTTTCAGATGCC
>JACJUY010007238.1:24589-43286 GCA_014220935.1 Platorchestia sp. MABIK
GTCTTTTTATTAAGTATTGGCGATGCAACAATACCGGAAGATGTACGAATAAGTTGTTTTCTTCGTTTACTGAGTGTGTTGTTTTTCATTCATTCCAAAACATTTAGAAGACGATAAGTAATGACTATCGTTGAAATATTTCGATAATGATTCTTTAAAAGAGCCTAACCTACAGAAATAATTCTATAAAAAAAGTGAAAGCCATCTGTAGTTGAGAGCTAAAGAAAAACGTGTATTTCTAAAATTTGAACGCAGCGCTGCAACTTCCTCGCTAACATGTCTTCAAATTTTCTAGAGGGCAACTCGATGGCACATCTCGGGCAAGCGTCATTCTCGACAACCACCGATATTTGTCAGAAAGGTCAACATTTCGGGAGTAACCATTAATCATGGGCTTTGGCAGCGTTACCGGGACACAAACATTGAGATGAAAACACGTCGCTTTCTTATCCAAAAGGAACCTCAGCAAACAAGAGGGGCATGAGAGAGAGAGAAAGTCTTTCCGGGAACGCGTCTCGACGACTGATGTCGCAGGAAAAGGAAGCCCATGCAGGGAGGTAGACGGGAAATGTTGCTCGGAAAGGTGCGAATTTGTCGGAAACAGCGACTGACAAGAGAGGGAGAGTAAGGAAAGTGCAGAATGATGACAGAAATCTGTCTCGATTTTGAATACCATTGAATTGACGAATAAGATGTTTACAATGTGATCGTTTAATGATAAACTAATTTTCAATTCAAAGATAGGATAAATAACTGCAGATTTCTTAAAATAAATTCGAAATTATTATTCTTATAAGTTTTATTACTGTGGACGAATTGTAAGATACCAGATTTTGATGAGTGATTAAAGACAAAATACATTTCTGAACAAAATAAGAGTTTACCAAATAACTACAATCAGTGTACTTTTAATAAGTAATGAAGCAGTGAAAGGTTAATTAAATCAAGATGTGAAAAAGCGCAGCCAATGAGATGTATAATTAGCTCTCGAACTCTTGTCAAAATGAAGTCTAGTATGTCTAGTATTAAAAAAATAATCTGCATCAAAAGAATAAAAAATGAGCTTATTTCATATTGCAATTCAAACGATTGATACATTCAAAAAAGCATAAAACATTTTTCTAATTAAAAGTCCCTAAATTGATTAAGATCATTTAAACTTTTAACTCAAAAACATTTTTTCAAATATTTTTCTTGAATGATTATGGAATAGCTAGGTGCTTCTATAAAATCAATCGCTAAAAACTGCAGTACATCAAACTTAAATTACTTATAAATTCAGTTCAAAGTATATTTATTACAGTTCTCTTAATTTTAAACTCTTAACGAATGTAAGCGCTTCATTGAAAAAGAACTGTTCGTGTCCTTCATGAATTATTTTCTACGACGTTTTCATGCGAAACTCTCGTCGATGCGTGAAATCACAAATGAAATGAAGTCATTGTGATGAAATACTGAAAATGTAACTTTGCAACGGACAAAGAACGCTCCTATTTGAACGTAAATGAATTGTAGCTCATTTGACACTTTTGCAAGTCATTGTGAGAAGCATAATACAATTTTAACAACTTAAAATACCTTTTTTCTAGAACCTTTTCCACCACTAAATTAAATCAATTGAAAATTATGTATTTACATTCTTTCAAAATGGTACTGAGCGTATGAATTACGATGGCGATTAACATAATCAATCGCATTAAAAAAATGTCAAGCGATAGCCAGAAAAATATGCATACTCTTCTGTAGTAGAAGAAAGTCCATGGCTTGTAAACTGAAACAATCATATGAAGAGCTTTAAAATTAATATTAATATTTAGTCACTAGTTTCCTACGCATAGACTACGACACTGCTAGAAGTGTCTTATTTCAAGAAAAGTCTCACTCCTCATGTAAGGAAGGTGTGTGGTTGTAGTCGTGTGACACAGAGGTACTAGAATTTATCATTTCAATTTCCATCATTTGTCCTCAGCAAATAAAGCGACGAACACAGCGAGTGAATTTCGCTGCTCAAGCTTAAAATGCACGTACAGCACAGTTTGCAAGCACTTTCTTGAATTTCATGGTGTAAACTCATGAACTAAAACATATTTGAATAAAATTTTTGAAAATATTAAACTCGGTAGCAAGAAAGATGCCATGAAAATATACGATACAGTTGGAAATCGCCTTTTTTCTTTTCATAGACTAACAAATCATGACCTCGTTTTTAGAATGAAAAGAATACGAGATGTGAGAGACATGCATCTGCATTGTTTTCTTACTGAACTTTGCGTAGTATGTCCCCTACCTAAAATGAAAAATTCGCGCTTACAAGAAATAAAATAAAAAATAAATTTATTCTGCTATCTGAATATTGATGAAAATTGTACCTTCAGGATTTTATAAAACACTCTCAGGAATTACGTGATTATTCTATTAACATCGTCGAAACAATTTTCATTTATTGATCTCTCAAATAAAGTATTGACATCATTATTCCCTCGGTCGCAAGGATTGTTTTTAGAGCGTGAAAAAAATAGATGACTGAAGCCATTAAATCATTTTTGCATTTCATTTTCTTGTGCAAGTCATTTTTGCTGCCAAAATTTCCAAAATATTAAATTTATTAATAAATCATAACTTGCACGTAATGTTTCCTTCCTTAGTCAAGCGTCCTTGTTGATTGCAGATGAGTCTGAAGTTTCAACTCAAATTGTGTACCAAAGTTTGACATTCAGAAAAGTACGATATATGATCGTAGAATGAAGTTATTACTACACTCACAACTGGAATAAAAAAAGACACAAGCTCGTGTCAAAAAAAAAGTAATTGCGTTCAGACAAAAATAAAAAGATTTCCTTCAAATGGCTTGTTTTCAGCCCTCAAGTCTTCATTAGTGACGCTAGCCCCTCTATTGAGTTGCCAAAGGCTGTAAGTTGGAAGCAACAAATTTCATTGACAGCGTTGAATGCAGTCTTTGAATGGCACGAAATTTTCCCTTACCTCTAGACGCTGCAAGCCACGAAGACTGGTCTTCTTTGAGGAATTTTTCCATCACGTTTACATCTGCGAAGAATGCAAAAGGAGATGAAACGCTGCACGCGCTCTGGTCTGGAGCAGTAAGTCTAGAGCGACCGAAAAATTTTCATATTTGTAGAAAGGATTTCGTACCAGCAGAGAGGGGAAAATGCGCTGAAGACTAGATATTGTGTATAAAGTCGAAAGGTTGTTCATACAGGCAAGTAAAATACATGTAGCGAACAAGCACATGATGGAAAATTGATTTGTCTTTATTAAGCCGTAACTTTGAGCCGTATTTTTTTAAAGAGAATCCGAAGTTCCTTTGAGTTCTGGTCAAAAAAGTGGGAAATAATGATTCACAATTTAGCCAAATGTGGGTCGGATTAAATAGTCCTATTTCGATTTAAGATCAGGGTATCAAACTGGAATAAATGAGACACTGGTTTTAGTAGAACTGTGGTAAATTTCAAATTTCAATCCCTTATAGAAATGTGGACATCGCATATAAAATTACCCATTTGTCATTTAATTTTAATCAACTGATGCTCGGGTTGTGAAGGTCGAATTCACCGCTCAGGTTTCATGCTGATCATGAATGCTGACTGCAGACTTATAAAATCGATGAAAAACACCATAAACATGTAAAATATCAAAACAGAAATTAAAATTATTGAAATATTGTCTTTCATTTATTGACATTTATTGGAGTTGCATATTCCGTTAAACATTGGAATATACATTCATCAGTTGAAAATGAAATGGGAATATTGGAACAGTTTTCACTTAATTTCAATTTCCCCATAAATTGTTTTCCTTTAAAACATTCAAAATTTCATTCCAATTACTAGGATAAGTAATGAGACGTATAGTCAAGGTCACGAAGGAATTTGTTTAATTAAATTACAAAAATATTCATTGAAAATGAATCTTTGACTGTTTTTTACTCGAGAAATTAAGTACAGATCCGCTCTCGGATTTACAGTGCAAAAAATTGTGGCATGTTTCTAAAATAAACTTGCTCTCAATAAATGAATCTGCGGAGGAAACATTTTACAAATAGAAAACAATTCATTAGAAACCTACAAGAACTTAAGAACCATGACAATCAATGACCGAAATTACACAGCGACCTAATAATTCATCAATAAGCTCGAAAATTTTCTTTAAAAAATCTTCAATTCTGAGACTTGGCGCTATTCAAACGATGGAAAACAATGAATACAATCCGTAGAATTCAGAAATAAAATGAATCGCTATAGAGGTGGCTGCAAATAGTGACAAATATGATAAAACTAAAATTCACCCTAAGTTTACTCACTGCAAACGCAAACAAAGTCACCGTCCATTAGAGAGATAGGGTTCCCCGGACAAAAATAACATAAGAATAATCTTCGGCTTCAGAGCAAACACTTTGTCATGGCAGACCAAAATTCGGTCCTGACTGAAGAGAGATCTTAAGTTTCACGAGAGTAAATAGTTGCTGAAATATTTTCAAGAAATCTGAAATGAAATTCTAACCGAGGGACAAATTGAAAAATCAAATAATTCTTCCCTTTAAAGAACACAGCCTTAATTGACCACTCACCGTGAGTTTTGGGGCTGCCGATATTTTCTTGAAGGTTTGAGGTATAAAATGCTTGGAAAGTCCGGACTCCAGTGTCTGCAAGCAGAAAAGTGGTTGGAAGAGTTAGGAAAGGCGTATTTATTTGCAATAATTAACATGTAACTTTGAACAAACTGCAAAAAGAAATTATTTTGGTCTGACGATATAATTGGGTTAAACCTTTACGCACGTATTTTATCATTTCCGCCGATGTGATTTGCACTTTCCCGTAACACTAACTCGAACAATGACAACTAAAACAATCTATGTTTACTTCTGAGAATCTAAAACTAGTGAATTAGCATCAGTGAACACAATGCAGCAATTGAATTCATGTACGCTGTGTACGAAATCAACGTTAAGACAGGTTAATTAAATTGCTAATGAGCTAATGAGGTGTGCTCGTAGATGAACTCTCGGGACGCAATATGCAGCAGCGTAAAAAATCACACAGGGTGTGTAGAAAACGTGTAATTTCAACTTGCGAAATACCTTGAGTGTGATAGTCAGAATGAATGCGAAAACTTTGCCGTAAGTTGCTCAAACTAAAAAATAAATCTAGTCAAAATGAGAACTCTCATGAAATTTTCAAGGCTGTTAGTAAACTTAGGGTACAAAGCAAAGATTCCACCTGCAATACATCGTCTGCAGCTCGTGTAACACAACAAGGCGCGCTTAGGTGTGAAAAATTTTATGGTGATGTTTTTCATTGATAGATTGGCATTAATTCAATAAACATTATAACCGCTCTTAATTGAATAAAATATTTTTTAAATGATTAACTTTTCAACCCAACTTCCTAAGGATTTTTCCGTTTCCAGCCTGCCGATGATACGAAATATTTTTCATGAAACCACTCTCTGTTTATCCCAAATTGTGAAAAAAAAGTATTTTGGTGTTTCAGGGTTAAAACTCTAGCAAGTGTTTGCTAACAATGGCTTATACAACTCTAATTTCTTCAAATAATGTTTGAAAAATCGTTCCACGAAACGCTTTACTTCCGACCTCGAGAAGTTGCATCATGTTCGAAACAACGCACCCTCTTCCAACTTCGTATCAACCGACTTTCCTGCCCATTCTCCTCGCTTAACTTTTCTCCCCGACACCAAGTAGGCGAATTTCATGAGAGGTCTCGAAGTAGCCCACTTTCCTCACCAGTCTGGAAGCTGCCCACGCACTCGCTCTTCATGGTAACGACGCCTTCGTAGTCTACCGCCACGGCACACCACGCATTTTCGTCTTTCTTCATGCGATGCCCATCCAAATTGATTTCCGATAATCTTGTCACTTGAGCCGTCGAGATAGCCGCAAAATCTTCATGTTCTGTGTCAAGGATTAGGCTAGAAAGAGAACCGTAGTCGCGAAAAACGTCAGGAGAAACTTTCAGGCCAGCACCCTGAGGCATGTTCTTTGTGAACTGGTCGGGCGTGGAATAAAGCTTGGAAGGATCAAAGCTGTCTGAAGTATCGGATTTGATGAAATCTTGAAGCTCTGTCGAATAGCGAGTGCAAGTCGAAAACTGGTGCTGCTTGTAATAGAACGGAAAGACGCATGGCAAGCCACTTCTTGTCATTACTTCTGCATAGCCTCCATTGTCACCTGCAATGTTTCGAGACGTTAATTTCAGGTTCAGAGTCAAAAAACTTAAAGAATAAAGACCAAAAAATAAATATTGGCCAGCAGAAATGGTGAATATTCGTAGGTAGAAAAATGTGATTTAAGCATGTGAGCACGTGGACCGTGTGTGCACTTGAAGAACTCAACCACCCACCTGATTTATAATCAATAGCTTAGTTAGCACAAGATTAATTTCATATGATGTTGAATAGAAATCCAAGGTCTGACAGTGTATGAATGTCATTTTGGAATGACATATTTGATAGAATAACGTTTGCGAGAAAATTATTTTATGTATACTTTCGATAGTTCCGCAACGAACAGAGTGAATTTTTCAGTCGAAAGTGAGGGTAGAAAGAGCAGAGTCTACATCGTTTAAACCGGGGAAAAATCAAAATGAATTACTACAGGAATATCGAGCGGATGAAAAAATTTCAAAATTTGTTATAGTCAGAGTTAAATTCAATCAACACTCCAAGAGATATTGTAGAGTTAATTGAACGTTTGCGTTATTCAGATCAATAACTCAATTCCAAGCGAAGAGGACAACCTTAAAAAGGATATGAAGAGTAAAACTATTACTATTACTGATGCTTTTTTGTAAGGTATGTAAATTTTGTCTTTCTTACTACTCGAAACGATGGGCAAATTTTGGCGCATTGTTATTCCAGAGCCGCCTCTTCCTTAGGACAGCGTGATGTTGGAACTCATCTCAACATGAAAATGGGGAAAACAAGCATAGGCAATAATTAATCTGGATATCCTGTTCATATAACACAAAGCAACTCTCGAAATGTCAACTGTTCCTTACGATATTTTTCCCCCATAAAAATTGAGAAAGAAATGTGTTCACTTCAACAAAAATCATTCATCGCACGGCTACTAAAACGCTAATCAAAATTCACATTTGTAGGAAATTCTCATACTATCATGTATGAAAATGTACGGTGCACTCTAAAATTAGTTTTAGAGTGCACCGAAAAACTGCCAGTTGCACACCATCATGTGAGACACAGTCGTCGAAAGAAGTCGGTTTGCCAGAAATGTCGACTTCTGTCGCACACCAGAGATTGGAGCGTCCGACCGACGTGCAGGCCTCGTAAGTTACGTCCTCGTACACGAAGGGGAACACACACCGGAAGCCCTTCACTGTGAAGGTCTGCGTAGCAGTCAAAAGAGTCTCTGGAAAGGAATGATTTCAAAAGGCTTCTTTTTGGGGAGCCGCTTAATTTGAATCAGCTTCGTGAAAATAATATTACATTACTTTATTACTCAACATTAAAAGAGGGAAAGTTCCAATAACGCATTTATGTTTGATGAATTTTCAATTCAGTTCTTTAGGGTGCAGAATCTTTTTGTGTTGAACTCTTCGTATGATGAGCTTGCTTTTCTGCTCCATCTTCAAACTATTCAAGGCTAATAATTTTTTTCAAGTATTCAAGAACAATTTTACAATTTTGACGTCCTGGATTTCCACAAAATGTATCAAGCAAAGTTTTCACAATAATTGCGTTCCAATACAGTCTTCAGAGGGGACTAAAATAATTCCAAAAGCGCGCAACAACATCATTGATAACGAATTTGTGCTGTAAAATTACCTCAATAATAGCGGAAAAATGAGTTAATTATCAGTCGACTGATAAAAGCCGAATGGAACATTGGAAAAACATGTAACCTTTCATCCTTTATTGATATATTCCGTTGTTGTTGTCGATGAGATTTTGCTCAATTTGTATTGCAAAATTGGAGCTGCGAATAAACAGATTTAATTTAGTGCTGTCGCTTTTAATATTCAATTGGCTTAACATTAAAGTGTAGTTCGCATGCATTCCCGAAGACAATTCCGAAGCACAAACAACTAAGGAAAATTTATTCGTCTCTTTCTACCATCATGTAGCAATTCAATATTCTTTATGTACTTACATTTATCTTCAATTCGTTGCTAAAATTTGTTTCGAGTTACAATAACTGCATCCAAAACATTCGCTCCTTGTTTTCGTAAGCAGCACTGGGAATATGCATTTTAAAAGGAAGTCCCTAAAAATAAACGACTCTGCTCTCTCTCGAATCCTTCCGTTGGTCCAAATGCAGCCAAAACATTAAAAGAATTAAAAACTGATTTATTGAGCGAACAGTATATTTTTCGGTTTCATTGCTGAGAGTATCTAACTAGATTCCCCGACATGGAAAATCATTTAAGCAAAAACTTTCGTGCTCGTGCAATAGGACACGACGCCAGAGCAAAAATATGTTTAACAATGGTGAGACTCTTTTAATCCGCCTAAACTATTGTTGGTAAAGATAAAGGAGTAATTCCTCTTCATAAATATTTAGCTGACAGACTTTCAACTCAACGCTTCTGAAGTTACTTCAGTTTTGATGAGGGCTGTGATTACATGAAGACAATAACTCGGTCAAGCCAATCCTAACATTGATGAAAATTTTCGGACTTTAAAGAAGAATAATTATTCAGATTCTCTGAGTTGTTTATAATATCAACGAAATTATGAGCCACTGCCAGCGTTATATAAGGGCACGAGAAATTGAGTGTAAGCTCAATTCAATCACTCAACTATGACGTTTTAATAAGCATGTTAAATAAAAATTTTCAGCTTCAAACTTACAATTCTATTTGAGCCTTCTTCTGCTTTATTAATCTTTAGTAGGCTTACACAAGTCAATTTAAATACGATATGGAAATGAAATTTTATATTGTTTTGAATCCCTGCAATAAAATTATGCTGAACGCTTCTATTTAATTCCTTGGCCATCATCTGGAACATGAACTATGGAATAATAAATTACTGTAACATTTCAATGTAGAATAGAATTCGAGCAATCGTTCTACCAAATCAATTTGGATCACACACAATCAGGTAGATACGTCAAGAAATGTTTGCACTATTGCGTAAGGTACAATGCAGTTGCCCTCAGTTACCACTGTAGGACACGGAATGACGGTTGCCCGCTCGTATCGGCGCACTTTAGCTGGCAGACTGTCTTCAGAAGTTCCAAGATAAGTACAGTTCGAGGGACTTAAATCCTGGTCGTATATAGCAATACTGAACGAATTTTCTGGCTTGATGCTAATTGATTTTGTAATTTTTGGATTAATGGTATTATGATGTCTGAGTAATTGTGAAAAACTTTTGAGTAGGGTTTCAGCAAGTGGTTTTTATTCATGTGATGCTGAAATTAACTGTAGGCTTTTATAACACATGCTTTGACAGGACATCTGCTGCATATCCCAAGTAAGATGTTTTACACCTAGCTTTCTTGCGAGTGAAAAGGAATGCAACTCCTGCCGCTGAAACGCTTAGTGGGTCTAGTAGCAAAACAAAATTTTCAAACGAATGGCTTGAAATATGCTATGAGACTGACTGAACCATTATTGTTGCTCGATTTCACAAAACGTGGGATGATGTTTTTGAGAGTAAATTTATCGGCGTCAAATAGAGAAACGCTCTCGAACTGTTTGTAGTGTCGGACTGAGTGTACCTCTGAATGGTCCGTTTCAAAACTGAGGTAGTAATTAAGTACCTCGTCAATTGTCTCAACAAGCGCTTGAGAGTATTCAAAGATTGTAAATACTTGTTTAAGATCAGGACGTCGACATGAAAACCTAGCCAAGAGCTTGAAAGTCATGCTGTTCTGCAGACCAGTGTTCAGACAAGAGATTGCTTATAATAGTGAAAAGTATACAAGTCAAAATTGACGTTATTACAAATGTTTGTTGGCTTAATGTCAAAAGTGGTGATATTTTATCACTAACTGACTGCGCGGCTATGAAATGAAAAGTCTCATTTTGTATTTACTGTTTCGTAAATTTTAGTGGCGAGTTTGATCCTAAGTGGCGAGTAAAATGAGAGAAATGGGATTTAAAGTCGTCACATTATTCAAAGGAGAGATCGCAGAAACGCGACAAGACGATGTCTCTCACCTTGCACAGAAGGACGCTGCTCATCAGTCTGGTCTCGAGCCACATTAGGCAGCGATTCTGAAATTGGGACGATTAAATTGAGACAAATTTAGCTGAGTCTTGAAAGCAAAAGCTCGTAATTTGTGCAGAGCGAGGTAGTTATGCTCGATAAATGGACCGTGAGTGACTGCGCTCAGCTTCGACTGCAGAGATTTTCGGTACAGTAAATGTCGGCAAGTAGAGGGCGACTTAATCCCAAATTTCTTTTCAGCAACAAGATTCCAGGCTCGTATTTTGCAAGCGGCAAGGGCAAATTTACTGATGTAAAATTCGAAGTCTGCTGCCAACTTACCACTAAGCTGTCAGCGAAAATAAGGTAAGAAATAAAAATGAATGCGAGGCAAGAAACGTTTGGTTATTTATATGCACTGGTAAAAGTTGTTAGCTTCATGGGTTGGCGTCCACAAAGGTTCGAGTCACTGAATTTTTTCCGAGCTACTCCTAAGAAAGGGCGTATCGATCTATTAAGATCTCAAAAAAAGTTTCCTTACGTATAAGTGCTCGAAGATCCTTAATCGGACAGAATCAACTCGATGCTTCAGGCTTAGGAATCATTTCCTACATCCTGTTGAAAATATAAGGGAAATTCAGTAGTTTAAATTGTCCTTTTTGCGATCTTTGAATACGTGGCTCGGGATACAGGAACAAAATAAAGAGCAAAGGCTGCTGAATGTCTCTTCAAACTGCCATCTCAGCTACTCCTTCAGCTCTTTTGGTCGACAGCAAGTAATGCTGAGTAAAGGTTTGAACATTCCTGTATCTCAAACACATAATATTCTAGTCAATGCGAAAATAATTTGGCTTTTGAACAAAAATTTTAACTATGCATCACATTTTTTTTAAAGAATTTTTTATCTTCATCTAAGAAGGGAAAACCTCTGATCGGCATAAGAAAAAGTTTAAAACAAAAAATCATGATTTGTTTTGTGTCAATTCCCTCCTTTTCGGAAGGTAAAAGAAATTCAAATTCACTTTAAACTTGAAAAAAAAATACATTACATCACAAAGAAGTAGAAGCGAAGTAACCAATGGCACCATTAATCAGCTGGAGTCAATGGAGACATTGCCTAGATGATGCGTTATTGGCCTGCCTGCTCTGTCTTTCTTGGAGCCAATCATTGCCGAGCTCTCAGGTGATAAAGAAGATCTATATGAAACCAATTTGCTCGTAGATCCTCACTCGCTCTCTATCACTCCCCCAAATCCATGAAAAATTATGCGATATTTTCCCCTGCATATCTCTGGTTACACTTGTTCATTTAGGCTCCATTCGACGTTGATCGCTAGAATAATTGTATACATGCATGCAATTATTTACGTTTTCAAAACAAACTCTACGGTTTCAGTATGTAAGATTTAACTATCTCTCTCACCTCATGATCAATGCAGAAAAATTCATTTCGAAAACTAAGCACAAATTCTCACCAGTGTTAGAAATGTTAGATTTATTTTAATGAAAAACCATCGTCAGAGATAACCTGTTTCTACTTAAATCAATTATACATTCTAATTAGAATGTATATCATTCGGTAAACACTCGAAACATATTGAAGTGGAAATTAATGGATGATTCTTTAAAACTCCTATTCACGAAACTTCTTTCAAAGTATTCAGTTTTTATGTTCTTCAGATGTAATTATTAACGTCAGAAATACTGAATAAAAATGATATTCATCCACAATAGACTGATAACATTTATGAGCTCAAAATGACAGAGCAGGGAAGCGAAGCGTCAGAAAATTTCACTCATTTTCCTTCTCCAATTAAATCTCGAATGAAAAATAGTTACATCATTCCATCGGGCTTTAAAATAAAACAAATAAAATTAATCAACTATAAACAGTCGTGAAATTCAGCTAGTAATCATTAAACGAATTGAAATTTCGCCGAACAGTATTTTAAAAATCTGGCTCAAGTTTACACGTTGGCAAGCAATTACACAATTTTATACCTACCGTGCTATTCACAAGTGTGAACTGAAATCACAATTTACAATTTGGTCATTAGAAAAATTCCCCAGAAGTATCTTCTTTGGATCCATTTCTTTTTCCTGTTCGGCCAATCATGTGCACGCCCTCAAGAATGCACCCCTTTGTTCAAACATTGCTAATTCAAGACTTCTCATGCTCTACCCAAGCTGTTTCAGGCAAAAAATCAAGTGACCGACAATTTTTTATTTCTCAGATTTCAACAGCGTGAACTATTTTCAGCCAATGGTTGGTGCTCGTCATATCCGTGTGGTTTAAGGACCTGCCCTTTCGTGAAGGCATCGAGGTTTAGAATCCCGACTCTGGCTGGCGATTTTCTCCGTTGGGTATAGGGGAAAAATTCAAAGCACAATACCCCACTCTACACAGGTGTCTGAAATGGGTACCGGTCTTGACGGGGGAAAGCGTCATGGCACCCTGGTGTTAGTTATGAGGCATTTGAAAAACTAATGTACAAAGTGATATGTATCAGGCTTGAATTGGAAATAAAGCACCCTTAGATGCCGATGTTTGTTTGGAACGTGTGTTTGTTTAGACTTAAGCACTGTTCGACTTCTTGTTGGATGCCTAGAATTGCCTCCATTGAAATTCGAGCGCACAGATTTTACCCCTTATACTGTTTCTTCCACACTGTTTGACATGCTGGTCAGCATCTTTCGACAGACCAATCGTGGTCAACCTTGGTGCCCTATAAGCTATAAAAAGTTCCCTTTAGAGCTTGGGTGTCGGAAGTGAATCTCATTGCACGCTGCTCCTCTCGTAAATTTTTTCCCCCAGTCGCCTGCATCGCAGGTGAAGAAATTTAATTTCAACAAAAATTTTTTAATTCAATGGCAATGTCATTTCATTATTATTTTCTTTAGACGTAAAAGTTAGAGTGCACAAATAGTTTATTTAATGATTATGTATGTGTTTTAGTTCAGTTTTGGAGTCGCTATCATCAAATGGTCATTGTTCAAAACTGATGAAACACGGTCCCGCTCTTTTGATAAAATACGTACGTCAACGCGTGAACGTTTGTGGGTCTCGTTCCATTTCAAATAGCACAGTTTCCAAGCTACTTCCTGGCCATAATTGGTATTATTTTTATACTACCTTGCCTCACAAACTAAGCGAATAAATTGTTATCAATACTTGATTCTGGTAAAAGTAACATTACCTTCCAATTCGATTTTCAATTCTTCATTAGAGGTTAGAAAATTTAAGATCATTTTATTTAGAACATAAGGGATTAAAAGTGTTAGTTTATATATATCAACAATGTATGCGTACTAAATTCACCAAAATATTTTTCCTGACCCAGCAGAGCATTCATTTCTACCACATCAGTCTGATTAATCCATGTTATTATAGAAATGTAGATGGCGAAGTAAGCAAAAACTTACATGGTGTTTGTAAACAGCAGATGCATTTCCCAAATGCAATCCACATCATATTCTCTCAACTTTTCCATAATTTGCATTTTAAGACTTGGATAAGGACTCTGAAATTTTTTGCATTTCAGTTCTTTCGGTGATCGCATTCTGTATATGTGAAAGAATTTAAAATTTTAAAAATGTCCTACTACTCACATTAGTCCCCAAGAATTCGAATTAATCCAGCTTGACCGGACAATAAACTTGTGATTTTAGACGCATGCTTGCGTTTGAAATGCTTCTTCTTTCATACCATGAACTTCATACGGAACAGAATTTGTACAAAATAACCGAAACAATGGAAGAAGTAGAAATGTTATTCTGCTAAAAAATAACTCTCGAAGCATTAAACAAAAATCCAGACCTGGGCAGTAGTCCCAGGCAAGGGGATCTCCGGTGTAGTCGAGCTGTGTAGGGCACCACGGCTTGGTGTCACCGATGCAGTTGCTTCTGATCCGCCCCTGGTACATGAAAGGAATGAGGCATGGCGCCCCACTGGTGGTCAGGATCGTAGGGTGGGTAGGAAGCGCGAACATGGCCGAAGGGGGAAGGTCTGAAATTAATCGGTAAAAATTGCTTTCAAATAAATTAACTAGTAAAAAGACGCCAGAGCAGTACTTTATGTTCAGATCGAGAAAGTTGTCACAGGGTTGTAGAAATTCAAAGACTTTACATCTGCAACCATCTCATCACCTTTTGTATGGTTATGAAAAAAAGTTAAATTTGCCTGTTTGTTTTTTGTAAAATAAAGAAAATTTGTCTTCTTGTCAATAATGAATAAATGGTCATTAAACTCCTCTGGTAATAACATTTTCTCAACTCTCAAACTTTTCCTATGCCCGATTACTTTATAAAATTTTCTTAATAATGATTAATTCGTCAAGCAAGCAAACGAAGCTGAGTTCACACGAAGCATCCAAACAGAGTTGATACAAGCCTTAACTGTTCACATCATGTGCAACATCACAAAAATCTCAGAAATCAAACTTTGTGGGACTGGGTGAGGATACCCAGGTAGCAAGAAATTATTAGGCCAATATTGGGTTGATAATTATTTATTGACCCGATATTGGAATCTTGGATAACAATAATAGGCTAATAACAAGGCAATATCGAAAAAATATATACTTATTTATGATATCAACGTGTTATTGAGACAATGTAGGAAATAGTTTTATTTATAATGATTAACTAACAGTGTATATATATATTTATGATATTCATATAAGTGGAAACTATCTCATAATAATTAAAAGTCTCGCAATTTAATAAAATTTGTTAAAATATAAATTATTGCCCAAACATTGGGTTATTATCGCACGCCAATAATACGGAGTAATTTGTATAAAATGTATCAATTAAGTTAATGAATAGTTATTTCAGTCATTAATGAGTGCAGATATATTTGACCGATGTCAAGAAATGTGAATACGTTACAATAATATGTATATTCAGAATTACTGTAATCACAGGTTCATAGTTGTTGTTTTTTCAGTCGTCCTATGAGTTTCGAAGGTCTAGTTTTTTCAAAGAAATATGCTAAAATCGTTTGTCATTTGTTACCATAGCAATGAATGTCTATATATTGAACAGTTACACATACTTGACACAAAACTCGTATCGAAAAGAGTAAAAGTATTTTTCAGCTATTTCATGCTCGATAAAACCGTAATGATCTAGTAATGATAAACTGCCTGTTTGTTGAACGGCCGCACGATGAACGTAGCGTGTGTGGTTTTTAAGTCTGATTACAAAATACGGTATTGACATCAATCGACTGAAAAAAATCAGAAAGGATAGTTTTATTTACCGAAACTAATGCAGTTGTGTGAAAAAAGCTATTTAAAAATGTCAAAAACACAAATATTTGTATTTTAGAGGGGTAATTTTAACGACTAATCGGTTTATTGCTTATGCAGCCCTGAAGTCGGACGTCTTGTGTGCGATATGTTAAGCTCGGCCGCAGCCACGGGCAGCAGCGTAACTCAGGAGTGGTTCGCGCTAGTTTTGAATTTAGTGGCTGCGTGACGAGAAGTAGATGCAGTGTTCTTCATGGTTAGGACATTCATTGCTTATCTATCAACAGCAAGAGTGCAGTTTACGTGATGTTATATTCATTTAAGTAACAGAAGCAAACGTGTTATCATTTTTTTTGTTCTATTAGGGTTTCAACAACTATATTTTCGAAAAGAAAACATTCCCTGCGCTTTAAATTCACCCGAACTACGCGTAGATAAACGGCTTTCATACTCCCATCACAAATAGAGTAGACATATTTTGTGGTACAACTCATTGTAATTCAGTTGTTCATGAATTCGTGGTTCATAGAAATCTATATTCAGCATTCGTCATATTCGAGTTACTGTGCAGTGAAGGGCATGGATAAGAAGCGTGACAAACCTTGTTCTGAACGCATTGATGACAATGGCGACCTCACACGATTGGCACAATTAAAAGTGTGGGAAGCGTTGAAAAGTTTTGTGTGAAACGAATTTATTTTATGAAATTTGTGACAAAAAAAAAAGTGAAACAATTTGTGAAACGAAATTATTTTTCAACATGACAAAATTTTTACAAGGGTGACAAAAACATATGTAGTATTTGCTTGGAAGGATTCTCATTCAAAGTGTATTTCATTGAAAGTTTTGCAATTTTACAATGGGTGGAAATAACTACAAATGTGATAGCTTTTTGAGTGATGCAGTGTGATCTCAACGCACATATGTGAGTCCTGACTATTACATTATTTGAGAAAACTTCAATATTATTTCTTAAATTTTCATATTTCGTTAATTGTAGTGATGTACCGATGTATCGGTATCGGTATTGGTATCGGCAGTATCGGTCATTTTTACTGGTATCGGTATTGGTATCGGTATCGGCAAAATTCGGCCGATACTTCACCGATACTTTCCAATAATACATTTTTTATCAAGAAAATGAAAGTCATAAATCGTGAAAGTAAAAGTATCTAACCTAATAATACCCGTTGTGTGTTTATTTATATACTTATTTATGTATTTGTTTGGTGTCCGCTTCTTAAGAGACATAGGATGTCTGAGTGTGCGGCTTCATGGATACCGAATATCTCAGTGTAACATTGAAAGATGGCCCTGACATGCATTGATATGTTAAATATTTTATCAGGATAGCTTCGGTTAGGATAGGTTAGGACAGGACAGGAAAGGTTGAGTAATGTTGACGGAATTTTTTCACGGGTCCACCTAGCTTAACGATGACATTTTCCATAGAATTTCCACGGGTCCTGTTACTCCCTAAAAATACCCTTGGTATATTTGTTTGGAGTCCGCTTCTTCCATTTCTCTGTCACGCTCATAAATGCAGCCATAGTGACCGTATCTGTGATACGAGTTTCACCAGTGCGCAAGTACAAAAATATTTTTTATCACGGGTACTGTTATGAAAAATATATTTGTTAGTCATCCATGTTCGGAAAATTTGTTCAAGAAAGGTATTGAATCCCGTCATTTTTGGCGGACCGTGCACACTAGTAATCAAATAAAGAGCCTATTTAATTCACACCTTGTATATTAGTTAGCTAACTGTTGAATTACAGCGTTAAATCAGGCCCGTTAACTGAATTTAATACTTTTAACTCCCGATGAGTCACGTACGGTCAGTGAGTGAAAGCCATGTAGCATGAATAGCTAAGCATAGTAAAAGCACAGTAGCGACATGAAATTATTTTACTTTTACACCTAAAATCTATAGAGTTTGTCCTAATTTTCATTTCCTAACGTATGTGACAGACTAACAAAAATCAAACCAAATGAATAAAGTTGAAGGCGTATTTTAAAGTTTTTGTAAATTTAATTTAGAAGTAGCAGAAAATTTTATTTTAATTCAGCATGCAAATCGCCGTACATTACGAATCGTGCAATTTTCTTCTATTTTAAGATGCTTGAAAAATTCACGAACAATCTTATAGTTGGTTGCGTATTTGCAGATCTTTTAGATTTTGGGGCCTATTGAATTTTAATGTTTTCTTTTCGCCAAAGTATGTATTTTGGTGTGAAAAACACGAAAATGATGACCATTTTGTGGAGATATTATTCACTAAGTGTTCCTAACCTAACCAAGGGTATGATTTCAAACACCTCCTGTTAATCATAGTGGAAACTTGGTGGACCCTGCAACAGGTGCACACAATCGAATGATTGAGAGTGTTTGGCATAGTTTAAAAATGAAAAAAAAAACATCAAGGAGGCACTCACCGACAAACGATGGACTCGTATCTGTGTGAATTTGCGTGGCGAAAACGTACCGAGAAACCGCAGTATTTTCATAAAATATTAATGGATATAAGCAAATTTAGGGCTTAATAAATAATTTTTCCTCAAAATTGTCATCATTTTCGTGTTTTTCACACCAAAATACATACTTTGGTGAAAAGAAAATATTAAAATTCGATCCCCCAAACCGAAAAGATCCGTGTTTGCTTCTGCATACTGTGTGTGTTAGTACATACGTATACTACTTGCGTTCACGCTGCTATTTCTGAGACTAAATGCTACATTATATTACTAGTTTACGCCTGTAAATGGAGAAAAATATTTTTAATTAATTTCGTCGGATAATAACCTCAGTTGGCAAATAAAGATTGCTAAACAGTGAATACTTGTTTGTTCATACATGCTGGCTGATAACGGTATCATACGAAATAAAGCGGAAAGATGACGCAATCGAAAAACTTTGTGCGGGAAACGAATCAAACGATATAGTTAACATTGCAAGAGCAGTTTTATCATTCCTAATCGAAAACTTTGTTGTCAATATTGTTATATTATTAGATATATTAGTAAATAATTTTACTATAACACCCATGTAGGGCTTATAATGATTTTATTTTAATATAACTGTAAAAGTATCGACATCGGTAGTAGTATCGGTCAAAGTATCGGTATTTCCAAGTATCGGCATCGGCCAAAAAGTGATATCGGTACATCACTAATTAATTGATACAAGTTATTTCAATTCTAACAAATTTTTTGACATAACAGCTTTACGTATTGTACATATGTATTCTTAATTGTTGATGATAAGTAATATTAATGTTTTTTTAACTATTATTCTC
>JACJUY010007239.1:0-28133 GCA_014220935.1 Platorchestia sp. MABIK
TTCGGAACAGTGTTTACAGATCAGATCAGTGTTTTCGGAACAGTGTTTACAGATCAGATCAGTGTTTTCGGAACAGTGTTTAAAGATCAGATCAGTGTTTTCGGAACAGTGTTTCAGAACTACCGTGAGCGGAGATACGGAATTGTCCCTGGAGGATGAATCGCCTTTGCCGAGCTCCGCCGAGTGGAGCCTTGTGCGGAGTCTGCAATGGAGAGGTTGGACAGTTCTCGCTGAGGTGCGAGGCCTGCTCTAGTTGCACCCACCTGAAATGCTCGGGACTGCCGGCGTACCACCTTGTTCGACTGGAATTGACCAGAGCCTCGTATAGGTTCGAGTGCTGTGTAGCAAGGGAGAGTGGCGAGAGGTACAGGGAGGTCCTTGACTCGATTGTGGGGGAGCTCAGAGGTTCCGGAGACAAGGAACTGGAGAGCCCCGGAGGAGAGCCAAAAACCCCAAGTGCACCGCCGCTGTCGGGTGTGGTCGCAGCGCACAGGGGGGAGTTGTTGAGCGTGGACAGCTTGAATGACACGGCCGGGTGCCCTGAGGGTGCAAAAACGGGGGAAGCGGGTGGAGAAAAAGCTGTGTGCCGACATTACCTGAAGGGACAATGTAAGCATGGTCTGAAAGGAAGCTCCTGTAAGTTTGCGCATCCTAAGCTTTGCCGGAAGTTTGCGAAGCTGGGAGGTAAACGAGCGGGGGGCTGCGAAAAGGGCCGAGAATGCAAATTTCTTCATCCCGCAGTCTGCTGGAGTGTGGAACGGGGAGAGCAGTGCCCGTATAAAAACTGCAAATTCTATCACCCCAGGGGACTGGTCTCGGCTGTGTCGGGGGTGAAGCAGTCGAGCATTAGTGACCAGGAGCCGAGAATGCTCCCCAGGGTCGAGCATCGCGAACCGAGGGGCGTACCCCCACAGAGCGGGCTGTCTTATGCCGATATGGCGAGCAAGCGTGCGCCGGTCGTAGCGCAGAGGGATAAGCAGCCTGCTGACTCATGTGGCCAGGATGCTGGTCTACTAGGGTCTTGTTCGGTGCGGACCGAAAGTTTGTCTTTTTTAGAGCTGCGCAGGCAGGTCCAGGAAATTCAGAACCTGCTGACTTTGCTCCTGAAGAAGAGAGAAAGCGAACGCCCTCCTATTCCAGGGCTACGTCCGTGCAGCTGTCGAAGCCACTTATAGAGACCAATGTTTGCACCACAATTATGTCCTGCAACATTGAAGGTTTGTGCCCTCGTTCTCAGAAACATAAGGTTCAGATATTAGAAGAGAGAGCCCTGCTGGAACATGCAGTTGTTGTGGCAACGGTCGAGTCACACCTACGTGAGGAGATCCTTGATGCCGAGGTGAGCATGAGGGGCTACTGCTTGTACAGAGCTGACAGGGCTTCTGACAGAAAGAAAGGAGGCGTTGCGATGTTTGTCCGTAAGGATCTAGCTGCAGCCGGAGTGGTACTAAAGAGTGGTTCAAACGAATGGGTGGAGTACATCGTCTTGTGGTTTGAAACGATGAGACTTGTTACTGTTGTTATGTACAGACCCCCCGCGTGCCCATCTGAGAAGTTTGTACCGGTTCTCCTTGATGTCGCAGAGGAGATTGAGAACCTGGGCTCACCTCTGCCGACTATAATTGTACTGGGTGATTTTAACTTCCCCAGAATAAACTGGCCCCTAAATTGTGTCTACGGCGGCTCCCGGGAGGACCGACTTCAGGCTAAATCTTTCCTTGAGTTCATGGACAAGTTCGCGCTTGAACAATCGGTTAACAGCCCAACTAGGCTGGATAGCTTACTAGACCTAGTCTGTACCAACCATGGTGAACTGGTTAGGGAAGTGGTTGTAGAAGACACATCGTTGTCGGACCACAGACTGATAATAGTTAAAGCTGATATTGGATGGGCTAACCAACAGTCCAACGCCGAGCCGAACTATGGGAGTACCTTGGGTTCACTTTACTTCATGAGCTCCCGTACCGACTGGAGCAGTATAAGGGAAGAACTTGCAGGAATCGACTGGGCTTTGAGAAGCGAGGGCATGCTTCCCTTGAACATGTATGAAGATCTCTGTGGTGTCCTGACGGAAGTCTGTTCATAATACGCCCCGCCGAAGTCAGCAGTCCGCCGGGTGTCAATTCCAAGAGATCGTAAGATCCTAATGCGGAAGAGAGCACGTATACGTGGGCTGCTGCTTGGGGCTGTCAGCCCGGCCATCAGAAAGAAATTACTGTGCAGGGCAGAGCTGATCGAACACAAGCTGATACAGTCGCATGAGCTTGAGACTGCGACTAGGGAGAGGCGGGCGATTGAAGCAATCCTCAACAATCCGAAGTATTTTTATGGGTACGCACGGAGTAAGTCCAAGACCAAGTCCCTGATTGGCTCTTTTTATGTTGGGGACGAGCTCGTTGGTGACTCTTCGGCCAAAGCTGAGGTGCTGAGGAAGCAGTACGAGTCGGTCTTCAGTAGGCCGAGAGACCCGGACACTCTAGACCTCCTGCACGGACTACTCGAGGAAAACAGGCACTCCTTTCTGGAAGATGTCCAGTTCGGTGAGAATGAGCTGGTTGCAAGCATAAAGGAGCTGTAGTCCACGTCCGCAGCGGGGCCGGACGGTATTCCTCCGATCCTCTTGAAAAATTGTTGTGAGGAACTGAAGGCCCCAATCCATGCCTTGTGGAGATCATCCATGGATAGGGGATGTGTGCCGGCTCCTCTCAAATTGGGAGTAATTATTCCAGTGCACATGGGGGGTGCGAAGCATTCTCCTGTTAATTATCGTCCGATCGCCCCTACATCCCATCTAATTAAAATTTTTGAGAAGATTGTAGTTAATCGACTTGTTATGTACCTCGAGAGCAACGACCTACTGAACGACAATCAGCACGGTTCCAGACGGGGACGGTCGTGCCTCTCGCAACTGTTGGAGCATCAGCGGCAGGTTGCGGAGGCGCTTGGCTCTGGACTCGCTGTAGACGTGGTGTATCTGGACTTCGCTAAGGCTTTTGATAAAGTGGACTATGGCGTGCTACTTAGGAAGCTCCGTCTTTTTGGAATCAGTGGTGTGCTCCTGGAATGGATTTACAGCTTTATAACAAATAGAAAACAGGTTGTCTCAGTGGACGGGAGCCGCTCGACGGAGTCGGTGGTGGTGAGTGGTGTGCATCAGGGTTCTGTTCTGGGTCCACTTCTTTTCCTGGTCCACATTACGGACATCGATGTCAACTTGTTGCACTCACGAGCCTCGTCCTTCGCTGACGACACCAGGGTCTTAAAAACTATTGCTACGGTGGAGGATTGCGAGGCTCTTCAGAGTGACCTCCAAAAGATTTGCGAGTGGGCGACACGAAATAACATGACCTTCAATGAAAACAAATTTGAGTTGTTGCGGTACGGTTTGCACCCTGATGCCTCGTTTGCGTACAGCCCTGCTGGTGGTTCAGCGATTAAACGCAAGTCTTCAGTCAGGGATCTGGGGATCGTGATCTCGGATGACGGTGGCTTCGGAGAGCACATTAACCAGGTGGTGCTTAAGTGCAGACGCCAGATTGGATGGATCCTGAGAACCTTTAAGACGAGGGAAGCCCCACTGATGCTTCAGTTGTTCAAGTCGTTAGTCCTCCCATTGGCGGAGTACTGTTGCCAGCTCTGGAGTCCGAGCACTGTCGGCGAAGTACAGAAGTTGGAGGGCGTACAGAGGACCTTCGCTGCAAGGATCGAGGGTATGCGGTCGCTCGACTACTGGAAACGCTTTCGCACTTGTCCCTGTTTTCGCTGCAGCGTCGCCGTGAAAGGTACCTCATCATATATACTTGGAAGGTTTTGAATGGCTTGGCACCGAATTTCAGGGACCAGGCGATGCGACTTATAGCCCAGCGGCACATTCGGCGAGGGAAAACCTGTTTCATCTCAGCGTTTAGTAGCAGGGCGCTGGCGAGCGTCAGGACGAGACATGAAAACTCGTTCTCTGTTATGGGACCTCGTCTGTTCAACTGTCTTCCGGCGAGTATCCGGGAGATGGAGGGGACGCTGGAGTCGTTCAAGGAGAGACTTGATGAATTTTTGAGGACAATTGCGGACAAGCCTCCCTTGTCCCATTACCACAGCCTGCCGAGGGTAACGGTATCCTGCAGCAGCTGGCATATATGAGAGCGGCTGCCCCCTAACCGTTCTGGAGGCGCCGTGGCCTGCCTCGACTGTGGTGGAGCTGCTGGCCCCCTTCTCTGGGGACCTGAGGCTCTGTCGCTGCGGGGAGGTTGGCGGCATCGTGAGGCGGCGACTCATCGCGGCCTGGAGATGTGCTCCAAACTACATCTCAGGAATCTCAGGAGTGTGGGGAGTGTGTGGGGAGTGTGTGGGGAGTGTGGGGAGTGTGGGGNACACAACGGTGGCCAATACACAGGACATACAACGGTGGCCAATACACAGGACATACAACGGTGGCCAATACACAGGACACACAACGGTGGCCAATACACAGGACACGCAACGGTGGCCAATACACAGGACATACAACGGTGAACACAACCTCGAATTTTGCGTCTTTTTCGTTGAATTTTGGCCTATTAATTTTTTCTCTCTCCCAGCATCGTCAGTGGACGGTGTCCTAATATTTGTGCTCTACCTCAGATAGAGCAGAGCGTAGGTAGAGCAGAGCTTAGGTAAAGCAGAGCTTAGGTAGAGCAGAGCTTAGGTAGAGCAGAGCTTAGGTAGAGCAGAGCTTAGGTAGAGCAGAGCTTAGGTAGAGCAGAGCTTAGGTAGAGCAGAGCGTAGGTTGTACAATATAACCATTATTCACTAAGAGGATGCTAATAGGGTCAGACCGATTCAGTGATATTGTCATTTGCGACCTGACCTTCTGTCATTCGCACACAAAGAAATAGACTTCCAGCTTCTCCGCTCAGGAAGGGGCAGTTCACGCCCAACCATCAGCACGTTGACATTCCACTCAACCTCTGTGCTATCTTCAGTTAAAATGACCATCGTTTGGCCATTTTCGAGACCGTTCAGCATCATCATGGCTGAGTAAGAGGCGGTGTCTCCTTGGGCTGGCGGCTGCGGTGGGCGCCGCGACTGCTTTCGCGCTCTGCTGAGGATGGGTGATACGCTGCTGCCGTGTCGCTTGGGTTGTTAGACTGCGGGCCTCTAGTGCTACCACGAGCTGTTGGCCGCCTCGACAACATCGCACCGACGGCATCGATATCACCCTCGTGGACGTCCTGCAGACCATCGCGGCGGAGGCTACGGAACCCGTTCGCTTACGAGGTGGGTCGCAGTGGCATACAGCGCTGTGTACGGTCGACCCTTCGTAGCGAATCCTCCATCCTAAAACGATGTCGGTTCCCCACTCCATCCTCCCTACAAATTCAGTGTTGGTCGGTGCGGGCTTTAGGTCTCTGTAGAGAGAAGCGATTGAGCTGGAGTAACTTATTTCTAATGTAAAACCATAACTTATTGCTAACTTATTGCGAATGTAACCTTGTTGCTACCTCATTGCTAATTTACGAATAAAACACCATTGCTGAGTTATTGCTAATTTATTGCTCATTTGTAACTGTAAGAACTGCTAAAATATTGCTAGTATATTGCTATTTTCTTAATTTACGTAATACGTAAAAAATCCTTGAATTCAACTTTTTTCTCGTTTGTCTTACGATACCTATAATAGAATAATCTTTGCTTCCAGCTCACGCCCATTCACTTCATTGAGGTCATTATTAACCAAATGATTTGTTTGCAGCCCGATTTCGACCTTCCTACTCGTGTGTGCCGGTGGGTCAGCCGGGGACCTGCGCTACCAAAGCGTCCTGGCTTGGTTCTCCCCGACTGGCGAGGGGCAGTTGTGTTGCCGGTGTAAACTTAGAGCTAAACTTTAAATAATAAATTTCATTACACCGGTGCGAGACTTCTCCTTCACCCGCCGTCATTTTCGATATAGGTAGAGCTGGGCGTCTCCATGGAATGTAACAAAAATTGGTCAGAAAGAAATAAAGAAAACCTGTTTGTTAAAAAAAATTAATACACGAGATGCATTGCAACACAGTGACTGTGATTGCGATGAGTCTAAACTGAGGTTCAGTATTCAATTCAAATTTAAAGTCAACAGTGTTTTACTTGCAGTGTTTTTAAGTGGTTTGTTTAACATGCAGTTTTTATATAAAGCCGCTTATTTTTCATACAGTATTTTAAAGCCGTTTCATTGACATCTTCATGTTGGGTTAAAATTTCTCAAAAGAAAGAAAACCAAGCTTTTTCACAACAAATTTTCATTCTGCAGGTACTCCAAGAGAACCGTCTATTTTCATCACAGCCAGTACGGTCCCCTTTGGAGAACTAACTTAACAGATTGGAATAGATGTTAGTTGAAGCCTCCCTAACCGCAAAAAATAGCGTACCAAAGAGAGGAAGGAGGAAGGCACCATTTAGTACGGAGTTAAGGGAACGCGGAATCTATGCAGAAGGGGCATAAAAACAGTAAGTTGAAAAAGAAGATTATGAAACAAGATCGAAGTTGAAGAAGAAAGTAGTAGGGGCTGAGAAACTATATTAAAGAGTTACCATATTAAGTTACTATACTGAGTTACTATACTATAAGTTACTATACTGTAATGAATTACTATATTCAACTAGTTACAAATTAGTAACTGCTACTGCTTACTACATTTATTTTTCTTAAATATTAGTTGCTACCACTAGTGGTAGCTACATAATATTAGTGAAACATAAGTTACTACCACAACTTGTTACAACACTAAATCAGTTACAAATTAGTAGCTGCTACTACGAGTTACTATTTTAAATTAGTTAAATACAAGTAACTGCAGCAGTCCCACCTAAAATTGAATTCACCAAAATGTTATCAGTATCCCTTAGGAAAAATTTTTATCTACCATGTGATTTTTCAAAATACCAGTACCATTACACTTCCAGTACCAGTACCAATTCCATTACACTACCAGTACCATTACACTACCAGTACCATTACACTACCAGTACCAGTGATTATCACCATTGTGATTTTTCGGTTATTCATGCCATTATTTCTCGGCTATTTTTTATCGATTAGTGTTTATATTGTGTAGACAGTACACACACACACACACACACACTGTGTAGACAGTGCACACACACACACACCTGAGATTCCTGAGATGTAGTTTGGAGCACAGCTCCAGGCCACGATGATTCGCCGCCTCACGACGCCGCCAACCTCCCCGCAGCGACCGAGCCTCAGGTCCCCAGAGAAGGGAGCCAGCAGCTCCACCACAGTCGAGGCAGGCCACGGCGCCTCCAGAACGGTTAGGGGGCAGCCGCTCTCATAAATGCCAGCTGCTGCAGGATACTGTTACCCTCGGCAAGCTGGTGGTAATGGGGCAAGGGAGGCTTGTCCGCGATTGTCCTCAAAAATTCATCAAGTCTCCCCTTGAACGACTCCAGCATCCCCTCGAACTCCCGGACACCCGCCGGAAGACAGTTGAACAGACGAGGTCCCATAACAGAGAACGAGTTTTCATGTCTCGTCCTGATGCTCGCCAGCGCCCTGCTACTAAACGCTGGGATGATACAGGTTTTCCCTCGCCGAATGTGCCGCTGGGCTGCAAGTCGCATCGCCTGGTCCCTGAAATTCGGTGCCAAGCCATTCAAGACCTTCCAAGTATATATGATGAGGTACCTTTCACGGCGACGCTGCAGCGAAAACAGGGACAGGTGCGACAGCCGTTTCCAGTAGTCGAGCGACCGCATACCTTCGATCCTTGCAGTGAAGGTCCTCTGTACGCCCTCCAACTTCTGTACTTCGCCGACAGTGCTCGGACTCCAGAGCTGACAACAGTACTCCGCCAATGGGAGGACTAACGACTTGAACAATTGAAGCATCAGTGGGGCTTCCCTCGTCTCAAAGGTTCTCAGGATCCATCCAATCTGGCGTCTGCACCTAAGCACCACCTGGTTAATGGGCTCTCCGAAGCCACCGTCATCCGAGATCACGATCCCCAGATCCCTGACTGAAGACTTGCGTTCAATCGCTGAACCACCAGCAGGGCTGTACGCAAACGAGGCATCAGGGTGCAAACCGTACCGCAACAACTCAACTTTATTTTCATTGAAGGTCATGTTATTTCGTGTCGCCCACTCGCAAATCTTTTAGAGGTCACTCTGAAGAGCCTCGCAATCCTCCACCGTAGCAATAGTTTTCAAGACCCTGGTGTCGTCAGCGAAGGACGAGGCTCGTGAGTGCAACAAGTTGAGATCGATGTCCGTAATGTGGACCAGGAAAAGGAGTGGACCCAGAACAGAACCCTGAGGCACACCACTCACCACCACCGACTCCGTCGAGCGGCTCCCGTCCACTGAGACAACCTGTTTTCTATTTGTTATAAAGCTGTGAATCCATCCCAGGAGCACACCACTGATTCCAAAGAGACGGAGCTTCCTGAGCAGCACGCCATAGTCCACCTTATCAAAAGCCTTAGCGAAGTCCAGATACACCACATCTACAGCGAGCCCAGAGCCAAGCGCCTCCGCAACCTGCCGCTGATGCTCCAACAGTTGCGAGAGGCACGACCGTCCCCGTCTGAAACCGTGCAGATTGTCGTTCAGTAGGTCGTTGCTCTCAAGGTACATAACAAGTCGATTAACTATAATCTTCTCAAAAATTTTAATTAGATGGGATGTAAGGGCGATCGGACGATAATTAGCAGGAGAATGCTTTGCGCCCCCCTTGTGCACTGGAATAATTACTCCCAATTTGAGAGGAGCCGGCACACATCCCCTGTCCATGGATGATCTCCACATGGCACATGTATTATTTCCACATGGAAAAAATGTATTATTAGTATTATTATTACATAAGAAAGTTTTAGCCTCCCTTAACCACGACAAAGATGTTCCAAGAGAGGAAGGAAAGAGGAAGGCACCATTTGGTATGGAGTTGAGGGAACGTGGAATCTATGCACAAGGTGCGCAGAAACAGTAAGCTAAGAAAGAAGTTCATGAAACAAGACAAAAGTTGAAGAAGAAAGTAGTAGGTGCTGAAAAACAGGACAGCAGTCAACCGAAAAAAGATGGTCCGTAACAAAACAAAAAGCTTATTCTATTTCAACAAAAAGTTGGTCTACCTAACCCTTAGCTCGGGACCTCACATATTCCCTCTGGGAGAAAGTACGATGTAAAGTACTCATGTAATTCACGTTGTCATGTTGAAGGCTTGAAAAAAATTAGAGTAGAATCTTACACTCGCAGCTGATTTATTTGAGATTTTTCTGAATTATTTGCATTCGAGCGTTTAATTTTGTATTTAATTTAATTGCGCTAGGGGCTGATTTATTCCAGAATTTTTGAATTAATTGTTTTCAAATTTATTTTATTTTGTGTCAATTGTATTTTGTCATTTTGTTTTCAAGTTTCTTTTTTTTTTGCTTTTTGCATCAATAGGTCCACAGTTTTTAGAATAGGCTTTCGTACTGCCTTCTGGGGCGTTGGGGCAGGTATTTCAAATTTGACTCTTTTGACTATTTAACTCGACTTCATTTGACTATACTCGACTATATTGAATTTCAATTTCACTTTTAATTTTTCAATTTCTAAATTAAACTTTATTTAACTTTATTTAAAAATTAAACATTATTTAAATTTTTTTATAAATTAAACTTTATTAAACTTTATTTAACTTTATTTATCAATTAAACTTTATTTAACTTTATTTATCAATTAAACTTTATTTAACTTCATTTATAAATTAAACTATTTAACTTTATTTATATATTAAACTTCATTTACCTTTATTTATAAATTGAACTATATTTAAGAAGTAAATCTTGTTTGTGAATTTTGTTTTATAAAACTACCATACAATTTAATTTTGACATGCACTGAATTTTAACCCCTTTTAATTTTTTAGCTTTCAAGTTAGAGCTATAGAATTTTTTCTTTATAGGTCTAGATTTAGAGTCAAAATTTGGTTTCCATATTCCTATAGAACACCTAATTTGGTCTCCATAGGCCTACAAAACACCTAATTTGGTTTCCATAGGCCTACAAAACACCCAATTTGGTTTCCATAGGCCAACAGAACACCTAATTTGGTCTCCATAGGCCTACAAAACACCTTATTTGGTTTCCATAGGCCTACAAAACACCTAATTTGGTTTCCATAGGCCAACAGAACACCTAATTTGGTCTCCATAAACCTACAAAACACCTAATTTGGTCTCCATAGGCCTACAAAACACCTAATTTGGTTTCCATAGGCCTACAAAACACCTAATTTGATCTCCATAAGCCTACAAAACACGTAATTTGGTCTCCATAAGCCTACAAAACACCTAATTTGGTTTCCATAGGCCTACAAAACAACTAATTTGGTCTCCATAAGCCTACAAAACACCTAATTTGGTCTCCATAGGCTCACAAAACACCTAATTTGGTCTCCATAGGCCTACAAAACACCTAATTTGGTCTCCATAGGCCTACAAAACACCTAATTTGGTCTCCATAGGCTCACAAAACCCCTAATTTGGTCTCCATAGGCTCACAAAACACCTAATTTGGTCTCCATAAGCCTACAAAACACCTAATTTGTTCTCTATAGGCCTACAAAACATCTAATTTGGTCTCCATAGACCTAAAAAACACTTAATTTGGTCTCCATAGGCCTATAGAACACACAATTTGGTCTCCATAAGCCTACAGAACACACAATTTGGTCTCCATAGGCCAATAGAACACCTAATTTGGTTTCCATAGGCCTACAGAACACTTAATTTGGTTTCCATAGGCCAACAGAACACCTAATTTGGTCTCCATAAGCCTACAAAACACCTAATTTGGTCTCCATAGGCCTACAAAACACCTAATTTGGTCTCCATAAGCCTACAAAACACCCAATTTGGTCTCCATAGGCCTATAGAACACACAATTTGGTCTCCATAAGCCTACAGAACACACAATTTGGTCTCCATAGGCCTATAGAACACAATTTGGTTTCCATAGGCCTACAGAAATACAGAACACCTAATTTGGTCTCCATAGGCCTACAGAACATTGGATAGAAATAAACGTTGGATAGACCGCCCAAACAGTATGCCAACAAATACAACTGGTAAAATACATACTTTAAAATACTTACATATGCACGCACACAAGTGTGGGGCTATGTGCTGCACTGATGCATATTGTTGTTTTTAAATACATAATATACGAAATTGCTGCATTCACTAGAGATGTCTTCAATTCCTTTGAACAATTCCAGTTCAGCATTATATAACTTTGATTATTACAGGTCAGCATTATAAGACTTTGACTATAGTCTTACCTATTTTCAATCATTTCGTAATATTTTCATCCAATTGATAGTTCACCAGTTAACCCCTCAGCGGATTACACAGTTTTTCATTTATGGAAATCAGCGCTCCCAGGGGAAGATGTAAGGTCCCGAGCTGAGGGTGAGGTAGGCCTTCCTTGTGTAGAAATAGAATAGGTTTTTGTTTTATTACGGACCATCTTTTTTCGGTTGACTGCTGTCCTGTTTTTCAGCACCTATTGCTTTCTTCTTCAACTTTTGTCTTGTTTCATGAACTTCCTTCCTGACTTGCTAGGGGGACACCGCGTGCATAGATTCCCCGTTCCTTCCTGACTTGCTGGGGGGACACCGCGTGCATAGATTCCCCGTTCCTTCCTGACTTGCTGGGGGGACACCGCATGCATAGATTCCCCGTTCCTTCCTGACTTTCTTAGGGGGACACCGAGTGCATAAATTCCTTGTTCTCTTAACTCCGTACCACAGCTATGTACCTCCCAACACACACTGCATGCGTAGATTCCTCGTTCCCTTGACGTAATACAACATGTGCCTTCCTCCTTCCTCTCATTGGAATACCTTCGTTGAGGTTAGAGAGACTCAAAATACCTTACAACACAAATTAATACTATTGCCATTCCCAAGCATCATTTCCTAACATCGATAAAAATATTACTACAGTTTTTATTTAGTGCCGAGATTTTATACCATTTTCGGTTCAGTAAAAATGTAATTCTTTTAAGATGCAATTATGTATCTTGTACAACTATCGGATCCCGCGAAAGTTCTCTCCACTTCAAGATAATCCATCACGAGCATTGGCTGTCCTCTTTGATGGATAATGCACTTGAAATGTCTCTTTTTTCTTACAGAAATGAATTAGTTTTTATAGAAATGTTATATTTATCTTTTTTTCTTATAGAAATGTATCGTGAAGTTTTTATTTTTGTGTGGCACACGCCTGTCACGAACGGCTGAGGGGCGCATACCGCGTGCCAGTGCATCCAGAAAACGCTTTTAAAGTATAGTGCTTTACGGTCGATAATTGGACGCTTTGAAGAAGGCAGATCGGCTGTATCACAGAGCTCTCAAGGCCGGACACTAATAATCATTGTTGAAGAAACTTGGAATTGCTTTAAATTGGTAAAAATCGTTGGAAAGTTGGCAAAAATCGTTGGAAAGTTGGCAAAAATCGTTGGAAAGTTGACAAAAATCGTTGGAAAGTTGGCAAAAATCGTTGGAAAGTTGACAAAAATCGTTGGAAAGTTGACAAAAATCGTTGGAAAGTTGACAAAAATCGCTGGAAAGTTGGCAAAAATCGCTGGAAAGTTGACAAAAATCGTTGGAAAGTTGACAAAAATCGCTGGAAAGTTGGCAAAAATCGTTGGAAAGTTGGTAAAAATCGTTGGAAAGTTTATAAAAATCGATGGAAAGTTGGTAAAAATCATTGTAAAGTGAATGAAAATCATTAGAAAGTTGGTAAAAATCGATAAAAAATGAAGAGGAATATCGTTAGGAGGGTTGTGGAAAGGAAACGGATTTTCAGAATTTGATTTTACAGATGGAAATAGGAATTCAAAAATGTAGACGCAACATTGACTTAAATGAAATGTTCAAAATCCGTGGACTTGTGATTTTTTGGGACATTTGAATTTGAAATAAATCTACGTAACGTACTTGTAAATTTCAATTACCTCCGCTTCTCCAAATGATACAAATTTTCTTCCTTATACCCCATTTTTAAACCAAATAAAGGCAAATTCATTTGTTTATACCCTTTTTTTTACGAAAAAATTTCACGGTGCAAAATTGCCAAAAATAGTCTAATTTCACTCTAGAAATGTATAGAGAGTGTGTAAACGCTGTTTAAAGTTATTCTCAGCTTCATTCATCCAAGCAAAACACAAGATAGAAAATGCCTTTCCCAAACGGAATTCATCATGAGGCGTTTATGAGACATAAAATAATTTCAGCTCAAAGAAGTAGTTTCTCCTGATGTACAACCAAATGTTGAAGTTATCAAAAAGTTTTATTGATTTTTGAAACATTGAATGAAAAAGTTTAAAATATATTTAAATATTCCCCATTGTACACCCCCCACATAGAGCTTTATTTCTGTTTTAACTTTTCATCATTCGTTTAATTCAACATTTCATTATTAGTTTAATAAAACTTTTCATAATTAGGTTCAACTTTTCATTGTAAGTTTTAACTTTTCATTATAACTTTTAACTTTTCATTTTAACTTTTAACTTTCCATTATCAGTTTTAACTTTTCATAATAAGTTTCAACTTTTTGAAATAAGTTGGGGAACCACAAATTGGGGTGACCACAAATTGGGGCAACCTTATATTGACAGCAACCCTATTTTGAGACTAACCTTAAGTTAGGTCTAATCACAAATTGGGAGCACCTAGCAATTGGACGTAACTTCAAACTAGGAGAATAGATCAGATGCTACTTTAATGAAGCCTCCCGGACCGCAACAAATGTGTTCCGAAGAAAGGAAGGAGGAAGGCGCCATTTTGTACGGAGTTAAGGGAACGCGGAATCTGTGCATAATGTCCATTGAAACAGAAAGCTTAGAAGGAAGTTCATGAAACAAGACAAAAGTTGAAGAAGAAAGCAATAGGTGCTGAAAAACAGGACAGCAGTCAACCGAAAAAATACGGTCCTTAACATAACAAATAAGACATTTTACTTCAACAAGAGGAAGGCCTACCTAACTTGGGACCTCACATTTTCCTCCTGAGGGGAACTAATTATGAGGGGAATAAAACAATATTTACGTAATGTTTTTAATGAAAAGTCGCGAAGCGTAAACCCAAAGAACAAATATATCTTTAGAGCTCTGCGTGTGGTCGTGTCAAGTTAAGTTTAACTAGTTTTATGAAAAAATTAAACCTAACCTATCAACATATTGGAATCTAATGAATAAACTCTATAAATAGCTAAGCAATCTCTCAAAATAACATAAGACGGGGCTAAAAAATTAACAAATAAAAATTAAAAAAATAAACAAAATGAAAAAAAACTCAAAATAATAAATACTCCGCCCATAAAAAAGTTATGGTTCTATTATTCGAAAGCGATTTAGGTAAACTTGTGGTACGAAAATTCCATAATTTTACACAGGACTATAAAAAAGGCAGAACAAACGCAATCTAAAATACCACATCCATATAAATCCATAAAATACATATATTTCAGAAGCGCCCACCATACTCACGTCGCCCTTATGTATTAAAATAAACAAATTTACTTGTAAACGTAAATTAAATGCAAGTTAATTGTAAATTAAATGTAAATTAAATGTAAATTAAACGCAAGTTGAACGTAAATCAAATACAAATTAAATGTAAATTAAACGTAATTTAAACGTAAATTAAACGTAATTTAAACGTAAATTAAATGTCAATTTAATGTAAATTAAATGTAAATTAAATTAAAATAAACCAATTCACTTGTAAATTAAATTAATGGAATTGAGCCTTCAGCTTTATCAAGGAAATGAGTCAGCATCAAAGTTTTATTTTCATTCATTTTTCGAGTGCTGTAAAGTAGTGGGAAGTTTCATACAAGGAAAAAACTTACTTAGGGGAAAAGTCATTGATAATAATATTGTTGGTCCCTAATAATACATAATGTTGTAGGTACAAGAAATTATCATAATACTGATGGTTCCTAATAATACATAATGTTGTAGGTACCTAAAAATACACAATGTTGAAGGTCCCAAAAATGCATAATGTTGAAGGTACTTAAAAATGCATAATGTTGATACCTAAAATTACATAATGTTAAATATACAAAAATTATCAGAATATTATTTTCCTGACTATAGTTCTTGTGGCACAAAAATGGCATCAAAAACGATACTGTGTGATGACACATACGACTATCGTTTAAAATGAAAGAAAAATATCTATTCGCTGACATGGTGTAATAGTTCAACATGAAAAAGCCTCATAACCTTTGCTGACAAGTTGCCCACTGTGTTAAACTCAAAAAGTTTTAATTTTAATTTTTTCCCATAAACCCTTCTTTCCTTTTTTTCATAAACCCTAATTTACGTTTTATAATAAACCCCAATTTACTCTTTTTCATAAACCCAATTTACTTTTTTTCATAAACCCAATTTACTTTTTTTATGAGCCCAATTTACTTTTTTTCATTAACCCAATTTACTTTTTTTCACTAACCCAATTTACTTTTTTTCATAAACCCAAGTTACTTATTTTCATAAACCCAATTTAGTTTTTTCATAAACTTAATTTCCTTTTTTTCATAAGCCCCAATTTACTTTTTCCTAAACCCTAATTTACTTTTTTCATAAACCCTAATTTACTTTTTTTCATGAACCCTAATTTACTTTTTCTCATTAAACCTAATTTATTTTTTCATACACAAATCACTTCATCATAGGCCCCAATTTACTTTTTTCATAAACCTAATTCATTTTTTCGTACACCAGAACTTTCATAAACTTCATATTTCATGTTCTTTTCATGTTCTCTTTCCAAAAACCCCAATTTACTTTTTTATGCACCCAACTTACTTTGTTCATGAACCCAATTTTACTTTTTCCATCAACCCTAATTTCCTTTTTTCATAAACCTAATTTACTTTTTTCACAAACCCCAGTTCTATTTGCCATATTTTCCACTGTAGAGCCTATTGAAGTTATAAGCTTTTTCAACATCGTTATTAATTACATTTTGACCTTTTTTGTTTATGAACTTTACCAACTTTTAATTTTTACAATTTCCATCCTTTGCCTCTGATTTAGTCATTTTTATCTTTGGACTTTTTCGTCTTTTTGATGTCTCTATATTTATAAATTATTTTCAAATTATTTTTCATTTATGGTCACTTTATTTACCGTGGCTTTTCCCATAGAGACCCATTTTTGTTGGTAAACATTACTTCAACATAGATACCCGTTTTATTTAGTAAAAATTACTTTCTCATATCAACAGTTCAACGCCCACTAAATTCCCCCAAAAAAACTCTATTCAAAGCTTCCTTTTCCACACATTTCCGTTAAGCGACACAACTTTAAAAACCAAAAAGATATTAATACATCCTCGCAAAGTTCGTTCTAACTTACAGAATATGTAGTTTCGAATAAAACCGAAGTTCGTTCTAACCTACAGAAAAATAATAATGTAGTTTCGAATAAAACCAAAGTTCGTTCTAACTTACAGAATAGTTTCGAATAAAACCAAAGTTCGTTCTAACTTACAGAATAGTTTCGAATAAAACTAGCTCTAGATAGTTAACTAATTTAAGTATGCAAACTGGCGTAAGAAATAGCCTAGCTAAATAGTTCTTCATTGAACACGAAAAGCAGACCGTAGTTTATATTGTCTGTACAGCTTGTTTATTCTGCCTACATACTACATGTAGAAGTGATACTACATGTAGAAATGATACTACATGTAGAAATGATACTACATGTAGAAATGATACTACATGTAGAAATGGTACTACATGTAGAAATGATACTACATGTAGAATTGGTACAACATGTAGAAATGGTACTACATGTAGAAATGATACTCCATGTAGAATTGGTACAACATGTAGAAATAGTACTACATGTAGAAATAGTACTACATGTACTACATGTAGAAATGATACTACATGTAAAAATTGTACTATATGTAGAATTGTTGCTACATGTAGAATTGTTACTACATGTAGAATTGGTACAACATGTAGAATTGGTACAACATGTAGAATTGTTACTACATGTAGAGAGTTGTTACTACATGTAGAGAATTGTTACTACATGTAGAGAATTGTTACTACATGTAGAAATGGTACTACATGTAGAAATAGTACAACATGTACTACATGTAGAAACTACTTGACGTAGATTTTACTAGATGCGAGTGCTAGACAGTACGATAGTAAAAGCTTTGATAGCAAATCATTGCGACTAGTGGCCATTTACATATACTATGAGCGTATAAATGAGGGAACAGTACTATGCGAATAAATAAGGGAACAGTACTATGCGTATAAATGAGGGACTAATACTATGCATATAAATGATGGAACAGTACTATGCGTATAAATAAGGGAATAAATCTATTTTATATAAATGAGGGAACAATGCTATGCGTAGAAATGAGGGAACAGTATTATGCCTATTGATGAGATATAACGATACTATGCGTATAAACAAGGGAATAAATCTTCTCATATATAAATTAGGGAACAATACTCCGAGTATAAATAAGGGTACAGAACTTTGAGCATAAATAAGGGAACAATACTATGAGTATAAATACGGGTACAGAACTTTGAGTATAAATAAGGGAACAATACTATGAGTATTAATAAGGGAACAATGCTATGAGTATAAATAAGGGTACAGAACTTTGAGTATAAATAAGGGAACAATACTATGAGTATTAATAAGGAAACAAACCATTTCATACCCAAATAAGGGAACAGTACTATGAGTATGAACTATGCGACAAAAGTTCATTAGCGACAGAAGATAAGTATGACCTCTCTACGCTATGACGTTTCCTACCACAATAATCTATGTCACATACTCTAACGTAGCATTGAAAAATGTTGAGCTGCGGCACATATATATATATTTTTCTTACATATCATAAATAGTTGATGCTTGATACCACATCGATCTTTACCCTACCTGGATATATGTTAAATAGTTGATTAGTCGTCAGTTTCAGGTAGTCTAACAGTGGTCACGTTAGTAATTAGTTTTTTCCTGTTCGTTCCTATTTTATAGGCCTATTTCACCTATCCGGTAGGCCTAAGTGTCACCCATTCGGTAGGCCTACGTCACCTTTCCGGTAGGCCTATGTCACCTTTCCGGTAGGCCTAGGTGTCATCAGACATTTTTATTTGCAATTTACATCCTACAGCAAAATTTGCATTTTCACGAAAAAAAATTCGGGCGTCCAGAACTGAAATTGAGGTATATGTGAGTTTTCCACACAGATATGATCACCAAATATGCAAATAAGAACATTTTTCTATAAGTTTCTACGCACTTTCAAGAGTTTTTCAATTGTTCCAAACTTTTTTCCTGTCAAAATAAAACGATTTGACATTTTTATTTTCGTCGTGATCACTTGTGGAGCAACGTGACATAGGAATACAGAATTAATGCTTTCACTAATAAAAAAATAAAAGGCATACAAGTATACTACAAGGCATACAAGTATACTACAAGGCATACAAAATTATTAATTTCACGCGAAAGCAAACCTAGAAAATTCTGCTGTAACATATCCACAATACTTGAGCACGGTTTCACATAAATTATACATATTTTAATATGTATACATACATATAAGTACGTACTTTTAAATACATATAAGTATTTATATACATATATGTACGTACACACAAATATACACATATATGTATACATATAAATGCAAGAATACATAAAAAATTATGCATGATTCATAAAAATAAGATACAAGTACATGTAAAGGTGCTTATGTGTATCAGTGTGTTTGTGTACGTGTGTACGGATATGTGTGTGTGTGTATGTGGATGTGTACGTGTAAGTGTGTGTACGTTTGTGCATGTGTATATATGTATGTGTGTGTACATATCATCAAAATACACCGTACACACAAAGTGCATAGAAGGACACCGACATAAATCCTAATCCATTTATGAACTAAATTGTGTTATTTTATTTAATTTTTAATAACTACAATTATTAGACAATGACAAATTCTCCAACAGAAGAACATTGTTGGGCTAACTAAAATTTTTTGCTAAATAATTGGGGAAATTAGCAACAAGTGGGGGACGTTAGGCTCATTATTTATTAATGCAAAATGTTGCAACTTTGGAGTCATAGAATCTTGGAATATTACAATTTTGGTGGTTGAGAACTTTGGATATTTTGAATTTTTGGAATTTTAGAATTTCATAACTTTTGAATTTGGGAATCTTGGAATTTTGGAATCTTGGAATTTTGGAATTTTCAAGAATTTTAGAATTTGGGAACCATGAAATTTTTTAAACTTGAAATTTTTAGAATTTTGGAATTTGAGAATCTTGGAATTTGGAAATTTTTGCAGTAGTGAAATTTTGGAATCTCGAAATTTTTGAATTTTGAAATTTTGAAACATTGAAACCTTTAAGCTTGAAAATTTTAAATTCTGAACATTGGTTTTCCGTGAACAAATCCGTTGCCAGGTAACGGACATTCCTTTGCCGTTAAATAAACAAGATAAGAGACTCTGACGGTATTGCAAACATTACTGTTGCATTTGGCACAATCCGTTATTTACCGTTACGGCTGTGTAACGGTTAATTTTAGCACAGCCCGTTCGTTATTTTCCGTGATTTACCCTTATTTACCATGATTTTACGTTATTTACCGTTTCTGTTGCATAACGGTTACATTTGGCACAGTTCGTTACTTACCGTCACGGCTGCGTAACGGTTAAGCTTGGCACTGCTCGTTACTTACCGTTACTTACCCTTATTAACCTTCATTTACCGTTATTACCGGGATTTCCGTTATTTACCGAAATTTTCCGTTCTTTACCGAAATTTTCCGTTCTTTACCGAAATTTTCCGTTATTTACCGTTTCAGCTGCGCAACGGTTAATTTTGGCACATGAGAACAAAGTTTAGTCAGCCTACAAAAAAAAAAGTTTAATATAAGCAAGGAAAACAAGGTTCAAAACGAAAAATTGATAAGTAAATAAATCTTCCAAAAAATTAAATATAGAAAAATTTTAAAATTACATGGGGGATTTTTTTATTACCGGAATCAAAACTTGAATAAAATTTTAATTAAAAAGTCAAAAGCTCAAAATGAACTGACGAGAATAGAGACAATGTGAGTTATTCCTCCGAGAAGATCTTTAGAATCCTATTTAACTCCATGATCTCTTACCGTGAGCGCATCTTCCCCAGTCCCGAAATAGTGGCAGCAGTATTATAGATCTCTTGCCGAGAGTGCATCTTCCCCAGTCCCCAAATAGTGGCAGCAGTATTATAGATCTCTTGCCGAGAGTGCATCTTCCCCTGTCCCCAAATAGTGGCAGCAGTATTATAGATCTCTTACCGAGAGTGCATCTTCCCCAGTCCCCAAATAGTGGCAGCAGTATTATAGATCTCTTACTGAGAGCGCATCTTCCCCAGTCCCCAAATAGTGGCAGCTGTATTATAGATTTCTTACCGAGAGTGCATCTTCCCCAGTCCCCAAATAGGGGCAACTGTTTTATATATATATGTAAGTAATTATACATATAAATTGTATACCTATCTATAATGCACAGAAACAAACATGGGCTGTGTAAGAGAAGCATAGATTGTGTCCCATATACATACGTATAACTAGGTATGTCTAAAGCTATTTATGAGCGAAAGGGTGCGTATTTCATCGGTAGTTCTCGTGTTCTTTTGGCACGATTTTAATTTGAATTTTTAGAACTATTTGTTTCATTTAATTATTCCAAACTATTTGTTCCATTTAATTATTCAGAACTATTTCTTTAATTTCAGAACTATTTCTTAAATTTCAGAACTCCTTTTATTCAATTATTCAGAACTATTTTTTTCATTCAACTATTCAGAACTATTTGTTCAAGTTCAATTATCCAGAACTACTAAAAATTATTCTAAAGCGCGTCATACATATCCAAAAAAATCCCGTGTTGGCGGATTTTTCTTTAAATTTGCCAAAAAAATGGCCTGATTACAATGACCAGAATGCTTGTCTAATTAAATAAAAGCATGAATTTTAAATGAGATTTAAATTTTAGAGACGAGTTACATCTTAACTACCAAGAATAAACTCCTTGTAGCTCAAATTGTGCACTGAAAAATTGTATATGTACCTCCTCCGTCAAAACAAAAAATAACACAATCACTGTCACTAATAACACAATCATTAAATAGCAATCATTTTCCCTAACAACCTAAGCAATAAATACCACAATCATTTCCACTAACAACAATCAGTAAATAACACGACCATTGTCACGAATAACCTGAACAAGAAATAACACAATCATTGTCACTAATAACCTAACCAAGAAATAACACAATCATTGTCACGAATAACCTAACCAAGAAATGACACGACCATTGTTACGAATAACCTGAACAAGAAATAACACAATCATTGTCACAAATAACCTAATCAAGAAATAACACAATCATTGTCACTAACAACCTAATTAACCAATAAATTACTGAACAATTGACTTCGAATAAAACATTGGCATGGGACCTAAACCCGAGAGGTGATTTTTACTCGTTACATTGGCAATAAAAGGGAGATGCAATTGCACATGATAGCATTATATAACAAAATGTTTACACATTATTAATATGTAAACATTATGTTTACACATTGAGTCACACAAAGGCAGAGCAAAGATTATTAAATTCGATAATATTCCTGGCAGGGATAATTTATATTATTTGCTTATTGTTTCGCAACATCTGTTAGGTCCGCTACATTGAATGTCACCTACGTACGCCATTTTGAAGGTCAGCTACGTCCGCCATTTTGAAGGTCACCTACGTTCTCCATTTTGAAGGTCAGCTACGTCCGCCATTTTGAAGGTCAGCAGCGTCCGCCATTTTGAACGTCAGTCCGCCTTTTGAAAGCCATCTATGTCCGCCATATTGGAGATTAATTGCGTCCGCCATATTGAAGGTCAGTTACGTCCACCATTTTGGAGATTAATTACGTCCGCTAAATTGAAGATTAGCTGCGTCCGCCATTTCAAAGATTAGCCCTGTCCGCCATTTTGAAAATCAGCTACGTAATTCAATCTAGATTTCTCAAAAACCTGTTTTGGCATACAAAGAAAAAAGCCTGTAACAAATTCAGCCTGTGCAAGAAAGGACTGATATTGTTTCGGAAAGGGTTATTTTTTCGAAAAGGGTTATTTTTTCGAAAAGGGTTTGACTTTTCACGTTATGTTGCTTTTGACTTTCCAAGTTTACGACCAATGTTGGCAGACGCCATCTTTTCTTGCCCTCAGGGCTAAAACCATTCGATTTAGTTTCTAGCCCTTTGACCCCAACGTGCGCCACCGGTGGCCACGGAAGGGATTTTCATAATGCTGCTGACCGACCAGTAGACACAAACTCAATTTTCATAAATACCAAATCAAAGCCGAGTCCTGATCCAGTTAACGTTTACCTTTTTCAAAAGTGTTCACTACGATTAACCTTAAATTCGAGTTGAATATTGAACTTCAGTGTAACCAATTGCCGTCGAAGTGTTGAACCCAAGATTCGTAAACCTTGTGGTTGTCTACTTGTCGTATTTAGAGCCAGATCGACTAGTCGAACTGAGCGTGACGGAAAGAGAAGACTTTTTGGAGGCGGTACTAGGTGCATTCAAAGGTTGCACAGGAGAAGAACGAGAAGCGTAAACTTTGCGACTGGACGATAAGTTGCTCCCTAATATCTTTGTAGTAACGGTCGTGGTGCGCGGTTGCGTTGGTCTGAAGGGGTTGTTGTGGCTGCTAGAAGAAACTCCGGATTTGCCTCCGGAAGTCTTCGACGAATGAGATTCTGATGAATTGGGCATGGGCCAGTTCAAGGTGGACACGTGGATTGGACTGGTGGCTGACTTGTCCACGTTGGTGGATTTGATGACGCTTATTGTGCCTGTGGAATGAGCCATTACTCCACTGTCCAGCATCCTAGACTTACGTGGGAGCGTTTCAGGACTTTTGCTAGACAGGAGATTAGTCATGGATCCCCCTGTGTCCGACACCCCGATGGACATACCGTGAGATCTGCTCAACAAACTATCTTCGCTGCTTGTTTTCTTCAACAGCTCCCGTTTTTCCTTCGCTGTTGCTGGATACTTCGCAGGAGTTCGTCTGTTTAGTTCCTCCAAGAACTGGTCCATGTTGGGAGCCGAAAGTCGAACGCCACTTTTCTGCATGTTTTGAAGCCTCAGGTACTGCTCCTGCAGCTGTTTTTGGCGTCGCAACAAGTCCAAATGTCGTTGCTCAAGAACTTCCTGCTTGTGCTTTGCTTCTGGTTTCATGCTTGGGGTCGCTGAGCTAGGCCGGGATGCACTTTTCAGTTCTTGAGCTTTGTAACTAGAGGAAAGCTGATTCAAAACCTCAGTGTAATCTCGAACGGACTTGCTCCCTTCTCGCTTTGAAGAGCCGGAAGAATAATTTCGAGGCCCTGAGGCCGTTGAGCGGTTCTCTGAGAGCGAGTGTGACTCAGACACTTTATCGCTGTGCGTGTCAGCCGAATGTTTGCTCGACAGAGCTTCTTGGGAGTTGATGCTGTTGTTACTGCTGCTTGTGCTGCTAATTTTATCAGACCTGTTCGAAGGAAAGTCTTTGACTAAACTCGATGTTTTCTGATGCCCAGCCCGACTGTCCACACCCCTGCTGTAGTGTACTCCGCTGCTTAGACTGGTGTCCGGAGTCGACCTTGTGGACTTCGTCGAAGCTGAAGAGATGGTAGAAGCTGTCGAATCTTCGTTGAAGGAAAATGAACTTCGGGGTAGTGGAGGCCGCTGTTTCAGCACTGGTCCGTACAAAAGTCGACCTTCAGCATTTCTGGGTATGCCATCAACAAACGAAGCTACTCCTCCTCCGGGTCCGCTTGATTTATGGGATAGAGAACTATGGGTGAAGTTAGAAGTGGACAAAAACCCATGAGCACTGCCAGGTCGGGGTATTTCTTCGGTCGACTTGGAAATCACGTTCCTGGTTGGACTCATATTCTTAGGAGACGGATATTGAAACACCGTTTTCGTAGGGCTGTGAGCTTTTCTGTAAGAAGGGCTTCTGGTTTGTTTGGGGGAAGAAAATGGAGACTTTGAGCTTCTTGGGGGAGGTGGAGGGGGTAGCCTTCGAGGGTCGTGTTTGGGAGGCAGTACCGGCGAGTCTCTGCCTTCCGACGACGTTGAAAACGAAGCAGGGAGAGCAAACCTTTGAGTCCTCCTCGGCGTTTGGGGAGGAGATGGCATCCTAGGAGGGGAATTTGGAGGAGATGGTCCCTTCACTGGGGACGTAGAGGCTTGAGAATCAGAACTTGGGAAGCTAGGCAACCGTCTCACGATTATCCCGTCCCTGATTATGACCCCTGCACCCAAGAAGCCCGTGGCAGACAAATTACCGGGTAGATCCCCCACTTTCAACGAGTCTATTCCGGCAAGGGTTGGGTCAGATTGCAATATCGCTGTCGGGGAGTTGGCGGTCGTAGTCGGAGTGGGGGGAATTGCAGTGAGTAAAGGCTGGACACTTAATAGCGGGGACTGCTGCTGCGTACAAAGAGGTGGTGGGATAGGCCTAGATCCCCTTTGAGAAGGCCCTTCCGAAGAAGACTGATGCGACGGCAACACCTTCGGTAGTGTGTGGGTGCCTCTCAAAGGGCGCGAAGACAGAGGCGTCATTGGAAGATGGACCGATTGTCCTTTTGACTTAGATATTTGTTCAGACAAATTACGAGTGCTTTCCAAAAGAGCTGTGCTCCCTGGCCTGTTGCTGCGACCGAGAACGTCGGTGAGACTGAGACGACGGCTGGCTTCTTCTTTACTCGTGATTGAAGAATCAAAGTCAAACGCCTGCCTTCTGTTGAAATCGGTTGCTGATTGCGGTTTTGTCACGTTGAGGATATGGTCTGTTATAGAAGGTGGCTTTTGGTACCCAAGGAGCATCTCAGCTGAGAGGGGTTTGAATAGTCGCTCTTCTGTAGTCCTGGCCAGGATGTTCGGAAGAATGGACGCGGCTTCGGCTCCAAATTTAGGGACCATGTCATCCCCTGGTAAAAGCATCGATGAAAACTGAGGCTTTACGAACGACTTTCGTCCAAGGGAGCTCGTGCCGTTGACCGTCGAGTTTATGTTCAACCCTCCTGATGCAATTGAAGCCGCCATTGAAGCGGCCGAAGCACCTAACTCTAATCCTGAAGGGGACAAAGACTCCTGAATATTTCGACCATCGCGGCTCCTATCTAGGTTTCTATTGAGTATGGTTTCGAGTTGGGACTTCATATAGGAAAGTTCCTCGTCATTAGACAGTATCGTAGTTCTATTATCTAGAGATAGATTGTCGTTTTGCGATTTCTTCTGAGCTCGATAATAAGGTGTCAAAGCTAGCCTATTTACAGGTTCAGTGGCGGTAATTCTGGCCTTATTACTAAGAGATACAGAAGTTGCTATTTTGTTCGCGGTTCCCCCCTTAGGGGTGGGGATTTTGGCATCTTCAACGAACATTTGCGCCTTCTCACTCGAAGGATAGACATTGTTGTCTGCCAGAGCAGTGCGGGGCTTCCCTTTCTTATCCTTAGATGTGATTTCGCTGCTTAATTTCTTCTGCTTGCCGTTGGCTGATGAAGACGAGAAAGTACTTAGTTCGCCTAGCAGAAAGTCGAGTGGGTGCGCTGGCGTTGGAACATGGCTAGTTTGCTGATCTGAGCGTTGGTGTCGCACGTGAGGTTGGGGTTGCTGGTGCTGTTGTACATGGTCTTCTTGTGGCTGAGATTTGGCAACATGGCGCTGCTGCTGTTGCGCCTGCGCCGTGCCGCCAAGAACTGATGCGGTTGAGGCTGCTGTTGCCTGAGGTACAACGGTGCACGATGAGGGTTTGCGGTCAGGGGAGCCATGTTGGGTGTAGGGTGGTGGTGGTGGTGGTGGTGAGGATGGTGGTGGGGAGGTGGTGGTGGGGCGGTGGTGGGTGGTGGTGTGGTGGGGTAGTGGTTGCTGCCGCTGGAGTGCCACGTCACCGCCCGTACTAACACAGGGCTGCTGTAATGACGAACGTTTTTAGCGGATTTTAATGGCATCAAAAATAAATTTGTGGTGTCCCAAAAATATTTCTTTTGGATGTTTTGAGTGTGAGCGTATTCCAAAGATGATAGGTTGGTTATGTTAATTTTGTCAATTTTTTCCCCCGTAAAAATTTTAAAAATGATCTTGCGTGTGGTTGAGTGAAGTTTCATTTCATAGTTAAGATTCACTTAATTTTGTACAGTTTGCTATGTATAAATTTCAAAAATGATTGCTTGGTAATTTCAATTTTGTAAATTTGACGTTATTAATGCATTTCTCACGACAATTAATTAATTAATTAATTAAGGGAACTTTAAATTAATGTTCATTAACGTGAGTAACGAAAAGAAAATATTACCATTAGGAAATTTACTATAAGGCGGTTTTCAAGTTGGGAATAAGGCATACATTTTTACTTAACAAGTTTAATTACATATAGTTAATTACCGCAATATATCAATTATTTCTCAGAATAGTGAAGTGCAATTATTTGAACGTTTTGCGTGATTGAAGGATTACGATGTATTGAAAATAAAATTTTAAAATATTTATTGTATATTAAAAATGTGCTAGTAAGGGGCATGTAATAAGCATTTTCAGCACAGCGCAAAATGTAAATTGGTAGATTCATTTTTGTAAAAATCGTATTCGTAGGTAAAATGTATTAAAACATGTGAATATGATAATGTAAATAATGTCAAATTTTACAATATAGACAAAAGGAAATTTGATAATGTATATGAGGTAAAATTTGTCAATGTAAATATGGTAAAATTTGTCAATGTAAATATGGTAAAATTTGTGAATGTAAATACGGTAAAATTTGTAAATGTAAATGTGGTGAAATTTGTCAATGTAAATAGGGTAAAATTTTTCAATGTAAAGATGGTAAAATTTGTAAATGTAAATGAGGGGAAATTTGACAATGTCAATATGGTAAAACTTGTATATGTAAATGAGGGGAAATTTGTCAATGTAAATGAGGGGAAATTTGACAATGTCAATATGGTAAAATTTGTATATGTAAATGAGGGGAAATTTGTCAATGTAAATGAGGGGAAATTTGTCAATGTAAATATGGTAAAATTTGTTAATGTAAATGAGGGGAAATTTGTCAATGTAAATGTAAAAAATTCTCAGTATCAATGAGGCGAAATTTGTCAATATAAATTTGGGATAATTTTCAATGTCAGTGTGGGATAATTTGTCGATGTAAATGTTTAAAAATTTGTCAATGTGAATTATTTAGAACGTCAATTGGAGGGAATAAATAAATTTATCTTGTAAAAAATCATCGTCCACAATAATTGTAATTCAGAGAGGATACAAAAAATTTTGCGCGTGTAAGTAATCAGATATGGAATGAAAAATGATGAGTAAAAAAAATAATAAAAAATTCAATACTTAAATTTATATGACCAACCTATTATGAAATAAACATAAGAATAATTAAAATAACAAACGAAGATCAGAAATAGTTAAATGAAATAGATATACAATTAAATCGAGCATGAATAATGCAAATAGTATAGAAGCAAACGAAATGTAGCGGTTGAGTTAGTCAACGAATAATAATTAAGGAAAACAGGCAAAATTAAATAATTCCATGCATAAATAATGTAATTTAATGCAAATAAATTTATACATTGTTAAATATTTAATAAGAGTGCATATGAATAAATGTATGAAATTCATAATGGAACTTACATATGTAGATATACAAATTTACGCATAGAAAAATATGTGTTAAAAATTAGGAATTTTTGAACGAAGTAAAAGTATGGGGTTGAGGTATTCAATTATAATTCATTGCAGTAAATGATTTGATTTTATTGCAAAATGAAGGTAAACACATGTGTTTCGTATTATTAAATGATGCAATGATAAAAAAATGCCAGATCAAAAATGAAGCATCACAAAAGCAACAAATTAAAAATGAGCAGAAAAAACATTAAAATAGGCACCCAAGGCATTGAGCAATAATTTTTTTATTTTAAACACCTTAAAAAAAAAAATTTAAAAATATATACCAAATATTACCAAACAAACCGAAGGATAACCAG